>JAMXBB010000004.1:38491993-38529565 GCA_024138015.1 Lumnitzera littorea | reverse complement strand
GGGGGGGGTTTGTTGGTTTTGGGGAATGGATATTATAGGATCCCGTCTGTGGGAGCGCACATTGTGCTTTGGCAACCTATTGGAATAAGAAGTTGGGGAAAAATGACTTCGTTGCATTTCAGGTACTCCCAATCCTATGCAGTTCTCCTTATGTTAGCATAAATTATGTACTATTCCTTTTACTTTACCAATCTTTTCTATAAATATTTCTTCATTGTGGCAAACAAAATGCCCTTAATGCGCTCTTATTAGGCATCCTCGAGAAGTGGAATACTAAAACTGCTGTTAGATGAGAAGGAGCGAAGAGTGCGATTGCAAGGAAACGCTGTTACCGTGATGAAAGGTTGTCTTCTTGCTTAAGTTTGTAGGGGGGATTTATCTCATATATGGGACTTATTTCAAATGAATAATCTCTAACCATTGAGTTATTAGAAAATTTAAACTCCATTGGTTAGTTAGGATTCGATTAATGAACAGTGCACGTGTTTACAAAATTTCAAAGACCTATCTTCATTAATTCTAGTATTAGTAATTTTACATTGTTTTCGGTGAGGGATAATAACTATCCCTTTCCACCCCTACAAAGTCAATTGAACTTTTTGATGTTGCTATTTTCCAGTTTGTACACCATAACTGAATAAAATGTACCCAAATCATGTGAGCTTTCCCAATAAGTATTACCCTCACACCTACTTTCTTCGAGTACATTACGCTAGGTCTATCCGAAATTTTTTTAAGTTCCACCTACTTTTTTAACTTTCGACTTGATTCTCTTATCCAGTGAAATATGAAAAACGACGCATAAGATCCAAAGAAGGTTTGAATAGAGTAAACTAAATATTAAAAGCTATTAATTTTATTAAATGTTCTTGTCAGATGAAATTTTCATATTTATATACAAAATTATCAAATGAATTTTAAATTGTGCAAAAATAGATAGGGGAAATTCAATCGTTTTGTCTCCTCTCTTCTATCTCTGTATTTAACTAGGTATTATCCAAAAATTCAGATTTATGAGTAGTTACGATTTCCGATGACTCATAGAATCCCCTTCCAATCTAACATAGAAGTTAATAAACTTATTTCCTTCAAATATGCTATAAAAGTCAATCCTTTCTTCAAATTCTCTACAGAAGATGCCCCTTGTGTCCCGTAGAAAGCCATCTAAGTTTAAATAGAAAGAAGTCTTTTAACAATCTTTAGAGTTATAAATAAATCAAGTTGTTTATGAGCTATTTGAGCTCAACTCATTTTAGACTTAGCTTGATTTGGACTTAATTAATAAACGAGTCGAGATTGAACTCAAAATAAAACTCATTTAATTAAACAAGTTAAATTCGAGCTATTAACTAAGGCTTATAAGCTAGCTCATTTATATTGTTAACGAGCCAACTCGCAAGAATGCTTATTAATAGGCTCGTAAACCTACATTATATTAATGTAATGATTTTTATTTTCATTATATGGTGTATGTTTTTCCAAATCATATATTTTTAATCTTATATATTTAAATAATCTTGTAATTATACTAATTTTATACTTATATATCCTTGTATAATAGTCTTACACTTTATAATTTATATTTATAATTAGTTTGATAGTGCATAAATTGAAGTTTCACATAACACATGCATATTACAAATGATAAACAAGAGTAATCAACAATGATTAATTATGAAATGCAAAATGCGAATTTTGATTGGTATATTTTATTTCATAATTTCATATGAGAAAAATGGTCACAACTAGCTTATCTATAATCATAATGTTATATTATTGAGTCGATTACAGCTTGCTTCTACATGATATGTTACCTCACAAAAATATTATGTATAGTTTCCAATATGGAAAATGTGAGGATGTAAGTATAAAATTAGTATAAATTTAAGTTCAAATTAGTTTAGGCTCATTTATCTAAATGAGTTGAAATTCAAGCTTAAGTTTAAACTCATTCAAACTCGTTAATCTAAATGAGCTTGAGCTAAAGCTTATTTAGATAAACAAGCTCGAGTTTAGGCTAGTTTAGATATATAAGCTTTAACTTATTTACAAGCTTGTTCAAATATACGAGCTCGAGCTTGTTTACACTACACAATTCGAGCTTAAACTTCAAACCTCTAATCTTTAAGCTTGGTTCAGTTCGAACTCAATAATTTTAAATGAGCCCAACTTAAGCCGTCAAAAGTTTAGCTTAGTTTCGTTCAACTCAACTCATTTATAACCTTAACAATCTCAAAAGATAGGGTTGCTCTAAAATTTGCACAAAAATTCAAATATATTTATGAATTCTTTGATGAACAATCTTATTTGTTATAGTATTTAGTATAGTGTGCTTTTACAAGTTTCCTTTTTATTTACTCCTTTTCTTTTTAACATTTGCTTCAGTCTTTATTTGCTTTTATGGGAGTTTAGTGGCAAATCTTTAAGAATAGTGATTATAAAATCAAGAGATACTTATTGAATAACTTCAAGTAAAGTCTATCAAGCACACAAAAAATCCTCAAAAAATCCTTAACAACCCTCCTTTAAAAAAATGTAACACCTTAAAACTTAGAAAGCTATAGCCCAGCCATGTATCTAACTCAAGAAATCGACATGCTAAGGCATCTAATAACCTACCACCTATCTAAACTCCACAATCAATAAAAACTACCATTCTCTCATTAAATTTCTCTTTAAATAATAAATAAAAGTGGTATATTTCACTAATTAATTTAAACGCATAACACCTATCATTAATCAATTCAACCATTGAGAATTCTTCAAATACCTAACATTTAACCTTAAAGAGTTCATGACTCTAAACTAAATGTAACATACTCCAAATAAAATAAAATAAAAGTAAGGAATCACAAGCGAACCCTACAATTCCCCAAAAATCAAATACATAAATAAAAGAAAGTTAGTCAATTGTCAATAACATCCATCACTCAATTCATCCTCTAGACAAAACCCGTCCTATCATCAAAATGATAATATCATGTCTCATCGTCAAAATAATAGTAATCGTAATTTAAATCTTCATAATATTCAGTACTTTCTATGTTATTTGTACTTGAAACTAAAAAAACACAAATCCTCGAAGGGTGAGCTAATCCTTGTATGAAACACGAAAATCATATATGTATGTCATGTATTCATAAGTAGAACGAATGCAATAATCACACTTCAATTATCTTTCATTTAACTAGCAAGCAATACAATTCCAGCATCTTAGAATTTAGAGTAACTCATGGCTCTTAGGCATACAAAATATATATATATATATAATGATATTAGTGTGGGTCATACCCATCACTCAAGTAACTCGTCCTCAATCTAACTAGGTCGTCTCTATATGAACTTCTATCAAGCGAGTTACATATGATCACTAGATGTTTCACTAACCTACTAAACCCTACCAATAGAAGGTCAAAGCTAAGCACACGTAGTGCAACAATTTAATGAGCTAAGTTTAATTTAATTCTAATTAATGAACTACCTTAAACAAGAACAACAAACAAGCATGTGTCTTATACCTGAATCTAAGGAGTAATCGCTATTATTTTTGGTGTCTATGCCAAGAGTAAGTTCAAAATCAACACCTGATAATAACAAAAATAATTTTTAGAATCTACTTTCCAAAAGGTTCTTTTATATTGTAACTTAAATTTAAAAATTCTACTTAAATCTTGGGTTCAATTATTGTTATCTATATTTTTAAGGCAATTTTAGAACCCTAAGATAATCTAAATTGATTTAAGCTATGATTTATAAGGCTAGAAAGTAAGAAAAGAAGGATTAGAAGGTAAAATAAGTATACGGCCATGAACATTGGCCATGGTTTTTGTTTTCGTACAGAAGAATGGCTACTGGTAGGGATTACAACCTTAAAGCTTGGTTGTGATCCTCTCATCCTCAAATTTTCTTCTTCTCTTCATACACAGCTCAACACGACTCCTCCAAGAAGATCCTCTCATACGGAAGCTTGGTTGTGGTCCTTGGCCGTATTCCCCTCAAACATCGATTTCCCCCTTCAAACACTACTCTATCCAACATCAATCATAACCCTTGACATACTACCCAACCTCTACACATTCAATAACAACCCCTCAAACACCAAGATCAGCTAAATCATCATATCAAACATATACAAAATTAACCTTGTTCTATTCTATTAACATGAAACTTCAAATTAAAGGGTAATTACATATTTCATCACTGTAACGACACCGAAAAATCAATTTCACACCTCCATTATGCTTGTAATTAAATTTTCAAAGCAAATTTGCATTTTTCTTGTGATTTCCAATATAAGAGGTGCTAGGATCTGAATTTTTGAGCTCCAAAAGTCAAGATGGCGAAAAGACTCCTGTTAAATTAAGCGAGAGTTTAAATAAAGTTAGGGTTTTTAAGGTTAAGGAGGGGTTTCTAGCTTTTATTGGACTTAAATGCCCTACAGGCATTAGCCAAGTTATCTGCAATACTAAAACCCCTCTTATACCTTAATATCTTTATTTTATTTAAAATTCCTTTTGTTTTTATTTTATTTTTCTAGGCTTCATAAGAAAACTCTTTATTTCTTTCACTATCCTAAAACCTAAATCTACCACTAATGATTTTAATATCTACAAATGTCTACCTTTTTATGAAATAAAAATTATCATATTTGCTATTTTCTACTATTTCCACCATCATTGATTCATGAATTATGTATTTACCACCATAAGTCTACTTCTACAAGTTTAATGAATCTAAAGCGATTACAACAATCGTAGTATTAGTTTATCAGTAGTTTTTACAATAAACAAATTTATCTTTGTATTTGTAATTTTCTTTTTCTTTTTGTTATCATATATTATAAGGAATATACTTTACCTAGAATTTTGGTGGTGTTTATTCATTTAAGAGAAGGCGTATTATCATTTTCATGGGACAAATTACTTTTGAAGAGATGTGTTAATCTATTCAATTAGGTTTTAACACCTCCAACTCTTTTATCGGTGATTCCTCTTGTATGAAATGATTCAATTGATTTGATATAACATTCTATTAAATGAAATTCATTTTTACTATAAACAAAAAAAAAATGAAGCTTAGATATCTTGGTTTTCTTTTCTTGAAGAACTATTTTAAATGGGAAACTTTTACAATTACTCGATACAAATATTCATGAATTTATTTTTTTGAGCTTCCTAAAGAATTTCCAATAAATGATCATAGAACTTATGTGAAACTCAATATAATAGAATTTACAATAAAAATTTGGTTGACGTTATGAATAATAAGTACATCACAAGCGAAATAGCTTTTCGAATATATATTTTTCCTTTCATTATTCTACCTTATAGCATATAAAAAATACTGGGCTAGTTTAAATTTTGATAAAAAAAATTAAAAAAAAAAACCTACAAACACATACTAAAGGAAGATACAAATACAAATCGGGTTTCATCGATTAGTTTATGTTTGTGTTAAAGAAAGAAAGAAAACAATTAGGTTTTAATCCTTAGTTCAAGATGCTTCGATTGGGTTTTCTAATTTAAGTTGAACATAGTTTTAAGGGAATTGGGTAATAGGCTAGAGTTAATTACTTTAATAGGCTTACATTTGGTAGGGCATACTAAGGACTTAACTTTTCTTATGTTACGGTCTAAGGTAAGCAAAATAATATTAGTTAAATGGGGGAAAAGTCAAACAAGCAAGCCAAATTTATAGAGATGATGGTAAGGAGACTTAAATTTGCTATGCATAAATTACACACTAAATATGCATATTTATCTTCTAAAATTGACATTGCACTATCCCATTAGATTCTAGATCCCACTATTTCTTATCACAATTCACAAAACGTAAACTAGTCATTAATTGCAAGAGTATTCTTTTTAATGTGATCAAGGCTCTTAAATTAGAGCTTGCTAAGTTTATGATCTCTAATGATCAATTTTTAAGGTTAGGTTCGATCCATGGTCATTTTGTCCTCCTAACAAGATCTACTAAGTTCATGGAGCTGCTTTAAAGAATCAAAATAATTAATAAATTAATAGGGAAATTCAACTCTTTGTAAGATATTCATTATTCGAGGGTTCTTAAACACATTGGAAGCTAAACTCATGCTGACATTTAACCAACTCACAATGAATAGGAAGGGTATAGTAATGCTATGAATAACCTAGTATCAAATACCAATGTTTTGATTTCACTGAATTAATGATCAATAGCATATATAATTGCTTCGTGCTATGGAAGTTCATTATTACATTATTATCAATGAATGTATGTAGTCACTAACTTACTTTTTGGAAAATTGATATTAGAGCATCAGAAGTTTGTTTCATTCGACTCAAATATGAAGATAAAGCACCTTCTATAAGTTAGCACAATTGAATTAATTTAGTGAATATCATCTCCATTTGAGGCTCTCTCTTATTACAATCAATGAATGTATATAGTTACTAATTGTAATTTTTTTCAAGCTAAGATCGTATAGCAATTAGGTTGTTACTATTAGTCCTTTTATACGAGATCATGCTAGGATAAGTGATAACACTATTGTGGTTTATCTATTGAGATTCAAGTTATCTTTGTATAGTTCATTTTATTGATGCTAGTTTTCCTCTAAGGGTAAGCATTGACCTAAAAGGTACCCGTAATGGGAGTTAGGAGGCTTGTAAAAGAGAACATGTGAGCTAAGGGCACTTGAGGTGTTTTCACTATATGCACATTGACTCTCAAGTCAATAAAAGTACAATCTATAAGCGAAAAGGAAATGCAACAACAATAGAGTCACAATCGAGTATTATGTTTTCGAGCCCTTGCCTCAAATGCTTCATGTCTTATCCATAAGTGTCAAAAGATGTGGTCAGATATGGCAAGTAGATCATAATTCCCTAATTTCCCTTATATCCAACAGGCATGGAGTACATGATGGAGGAAATTGTGAGATATGGTATGGTTACCATATCCAGTATGTCTCTTCCTACTGATCCTCTATTTGAAAACCCTAGATAAGTTTGTTGAGCTTAAGCTAAGAGCCTATGCCATAAGTACCTATCAACACTTGTACCTATCAACACTTGTACCCTAACCCTTCCCCTTAAACTTTCGTTAGTGACTAGTCAGCATGGAAGGTAAGATATGGTTAGGCCTTTAAGCTTCTAGGGAGGACCATGCCACGTATCATAGTTTAGGTGCTCAACCAACAAACAAAGAGCTAATCCAATGCTTGAAGGCTTAGCATTTAAAGTTTAAGACACCTATATGATGTAAACACACCCAAATAATCGCCAATCTAATCTTAAGCAAGAGTAGAAAGTGCTTAGGATGAACTTTGCTAAGCACTTAGGTTAATTAATCAAGACCTTACTCTACCTATGCCCCAACCCGCTATGAGTGATCTAGAAGAAGAATCTTATTGTCGACATTTTATATGATAGTTATACTTCCTCTATCAATTGTCAAGTGTCAATTTGGACATTCCAATTGTTTAATGTGTATCTTGAGGCGTAATTTGATTTGCTTTTACATGGATTATCTCGTGCATTAATTGTCAAGGATAGATGTTAGCTAAAAATAAAGCAAGATCGTAAAGGCATTGTAACAACATAGTTGATCTCGTCTATCCATATTTTACTCATTAACACATAGGTTGCTATTAAGACAAAAAGTAAGCATAGGATTTTGTGACACAAAAGTCATGTCTTTCGTATGTATTCCCCTTTCCTAGGGTTTTCTCCACTACAAAAGGAGGTGATTTTCTTCACATTGTCTACATTTTCTAATCTGTGAGGCTTTCTTTGAGTTTCCTCTCGTAGAGCAAATTTCTCATTTCTATCTTCTTTCTCATATCATTTTCAAATCACTTGAAGGAGGGTACACTTAACTGGGTATGGATTCGACTACATCTTCTCCTTTTCCTTCCTTTATCCTCATCGGGAAAAACAAAAAGGGAAAAGTAATTATCTCTTAGGTAATGACACCCCCCTTTTCCCTAACCCAACTCTAGAGGGGATGGTGAAGGTAATGGCTAGAATTAATACTTTTGTAATCACAACAAGGGCACTTGCCCAAATTCAAGAGGAAGAAGATAAGGAAGGTTGCAAGAGGAAAGTTTTGCATCAGCGAATGGTGGCAACAAATAATTTGACGACTGCGAAAGTAATATTTCCTTATTCCCTTGATTTTACAAAGGTAGCACAATCATCTTATGCATCTAAGGGGGTAATTTTCTACTTGTCAAAAGTGGAAGCTTGGTTGATACGACAATATTTTGAACCTTTTCCCAATTATTGGAACATCTAGCCAACAACTTCAGATGATAAGGTTGCATTGATGAGGGAAAACCGATTATGCTTATATTATCATTACTTTAAATTCAGTTTATGGCTTCCCATTTTTGAGCTTTGAAAAGGATTATCAACTAACTCCACTTCAACCCTTGCCAACTACTCCCCAACTCATATTGGACAAAAGTGGCCTTTGAGTCTTTGTGTGTATCTTTCCATGTGATGCCTACAATATAGCTCTTCTTACACTTCTACACTCTCAAGTAGTCTCGTCATTTTAGGGGGTGATATTATTTCACTAGCTAAGGTAAGGTGAAGCTATTCATCGTCATTGAGCTAGACTCTTTCGATTGAGTTTGCTAAGGCAATAGATTTATAGACGAGTTGGGTAAAACCAATTAAGGACAAAGTCATTGAGTTGATGTCTAAAGATTGAGCAGCGGCTTACATATTGATATATGTTATTAGAAAGATTATGAAGATTAGCTCTTTCGATGACCATACAATTTCCAATTGAATAAAGATCTCCATGTCAAAATTGCTTCGAGCATGTTGAACACTTAATCAATATATTCAAACAATACAAGTCTAGAATTCCATCCTATTTCAACACAATTTAATTCCCTTGATATAATCATACTTTAGAAAAACAAAGTTGAACATATTATCCAAACATGTTCGACTAGTGGCAACGAGTTTTGTTTAATCATTATACCAACTTATCCACCAAAATATTATCTTTGTAAATTTTGATATATAACTGGAAATACCATCTAATTGATCCTCTATATCCTTCTATGTGCTTAACTCATTATCAATAAAACTTCTACTTTAGTCCCTACATCATATTGACTACTCAAGAACCCTCTACTCTACCTTATACACTATATTACATGGTTAATAGACTCATTAATATTCACTTAATTTAAGTTTTATTATCATTAAAATCAAATTAGAAGACCTAATGCCTAGAGGAGATTTTTAAAGAGAAAAAATAAATATCCTTATCAAACTTGTGTGTAGAAGTTATAAAGTTGAATAACTATAACAAGTTTATACACCTCTTACAAATTTGTTTCATTCTGAAGTGTAATATTTAACGATTATCATGAACTTTATCACAATGAGAAATGTTTACAAGGCAAATTCACTTTTTAGAAAAAGAGAGAAAGGGAAATATAACTTCATGTATGTCCATTTGATGTAAAACTCTAAATGTATATATATATATACTTGTCAAGCTAAAATTCGGTTCTTTCTTTTCTTAGTCTTATTTATATTAAGCATGGCCTGCTTAACATAAATCTCTCGACAAGGCTAAGAAAAGGTTATACATATAAAAAATTTTGGAAAAGGGAGTCCCCACTCGATCGAAATCAGGAAAAAGTGAAATTAGAGCCCATAGGTAGATAGATCCTAATTTCAGCTATTAACCTTTGAGAAAAAAAAAACTTTTTAGGAAAATAGAAACTAGAAAAACTTAGGTTCATCTAACTTATTAAACCTAAGCGGTTGCCATAAAATAGATATATGAAATTGATTAATGAGTCTTTAATGAACTAGGCTTTTTATTTAATTTCTTTTTAAAAAATAAAAGGGGAAAAACAAATTTTTTTTTTTATTTTATGCTGCTCGAAATATCAACATACTTACAAAGTGAGATCAAGCCTATGTAGTTTATAATTTATGAAAACCTTAGTGTATGGATTAATTTTATCTGTTGAAAACTCTCACATTTTAAGTCATTATATTTTATTAATTTTAAAAGAAATAGATTTTTGGTTCATCTTTGAAAAACCCTAAAGAAATCACTAAATTTTGGAAAAAGACCAATTTATTTATTTATTTTATTTACGAAAAACATTTTATAGTGAGAAAATCATTATTAGGTAAAAAGCCTATTTTATTTGAGGGCAGCATGGCAACATAACAATTAAACCTATCATACTAAACTAAAGCCTAACCACATAACAATTATTAACCAATCAAGCAAATTAACATCAATCTAACATGCTAGTCAACAAATTTTCATTCAAATTAATCAAATTAAAGTCAACATGATAGTTATTTCAAATTAAACTAACAAGTCAATATGCTACTAACATGCTGATTATTTAAGTTAAACTATTCATTTATTAGTGTGAAAACATGCTAATTATTTTTATTAAAACCTAAAACTTGCAAACATATTATTAAGACAAATTATCCAAAAAAATCAAACATTACACAAAATCAACACTCATTTTCTCTTCTTCTTTTTTTCCTTTTTTTTAACTTTTCATTTTATTAAAGCCTAAACATGCATATTAGCTAAAAAAATAAACATAAGCATATTAAAAATTATTTGATAAAATATTAAATATCACAAAACACAATTTTCTAATCACACTATGGTAACACAAGATCAAACACATTTTTTATTTTTTTGCATATTATTTATTTTTATTTTTTTAACAACAAACAATAAAGCAATCAAGGGAAGAAAGACTTACCTCACGTGCTGATCAAACTAGTGGTCGGTTTGGATCGATTTTGGTTGGTTCTTGGGGTGAGGCTAGTGCTTCGAACTCTCGAGACACTAATCTTCTAAACCGCCAACTCAATTTTGGGAAAACTCAAGTTTATCTCCTACAATTTTGATAAAAGTTCAAGTCAGTTATGAATAAATCCTAAAAATACTAATCTTGATTCAAATTTAAATTACTCTCTTCAACCACAAAATTGAAACAATCTACCCATTAGGTTTTGTTATAGGATGAATGTAGAATGTTTCACTATTTTATCTCTAATCGATTTGCTATATAATAAGAGAAATCGAAGATAGCGTGTGGATTTTACACTATAAATACTTAGAGAGAAAAACTATTAATTGCACATAATATAGTGGTCTTCAATACTTAGGTGTCAAATGAATGCATAGAGGAGGCCTTTGTTTATAGTATTAAGGTGTGAAGATAGGTCAATAAACTTTTATGTATGAAAAAGATCAAATCTTTGATGAAAATGGCAAACCTAATTGTGCATCTCGATTCTTTCTAATTTTTGCCAAATTTGAACATGTTTTTGTACGAATTAATGGAAAATAAAGGTACATATGTATAATAGAAGATGTCATTGTATGTTTTGATTAAGTATCTTAAGGCATCTTGTAAGAATATGCTTTTTTTTTTTCCAATTTTAACTCAGGTATCAAATATACGCATTTATTAGTTACTTGATTTTTCTTTCTTTTTTTATTTACAAATTTTCTTCAATAAAAATTCAAAAGTTGAACATGTAATAATAAAACAATTTGTGCCCTTTCTATTCCATTGTTTTTTGGAATTTTTTGAAATAAAAAGGTAAGTGAAATTAAGTAAAATATACCTGAATGCACTTGCCTTTTTAATGGCAAGTTAGAAGCTTAGCTTCTATTTGTGGAGAAAAGTAGAAAGAGAAGAAGCTTAGGTGAAACTTTGACCTAAGCTGCCTTGTATATGTTGTAGGCCATGTAGACTCCACGTAGTGCATTTGTGGTGACCTCTAGTTGCACCTGTATGACGTGATGCATCCTAGTTGCGATATGTATCACCATGTGATCTATAATTTTTCCTTCTTTCTTTTCTTTCCTTATCCCTTTCCCTTTTTCTTTTAATTTTCTCTTTCTTCACCCCTATTCACAACCTCCCAACTTCTTCCCTTTTTTTTTATTTTTAATGTGCACTTGAAATTACACTCAAATAAAAAATGCATTGCCTCATTGAAGTAAATTTAGAGTCTAATAAATATATACTCAAAATATATTTTAAAATAATTCAATTTGATCAAATTAAGATCCTCGTTTTTACACTCATTTAATTTTTATTTAAGAAATTTAAATTATCATAAAATATTCATTTTAACTTTGATTAAGGTATAATTTGAAGCCACGAACTCCTAAAAATACGTATTTTCAAAAAAAAAAAAAAAGCAATTTGGACTAGCTAGAAATATTGATTTTCAATAAAAGCCCATTTTACTTGAAATTCTTAATTCGGTCGGATAGTATATATTTATTTTGACTCTACACTTCATTTTTTATCTTGAAAAATTAATTCCATCTAGGACCATCCTAAATAGACAACTACATGACATTTTTTTTAATTTTTTTTATCTTCTTATTTTTTTGGTTTTTCTTATTGTTTCAAAGTTTTGGCTTTTTTTTTTTTTTCATTTTTCTGTTCTTTTGGTATTTTTCAATTTTTTGGTCTTTTTCTTAAAAATAAAGATTTAAACTAGAAATAAACCTAAGGAGGGTAAAAATAAGGTATTCATAATACTTTTTCACAATCTAAAAATGAAGTCATTAAATAAAAAAATCAATCAAACGGTGATGTTGTTAGTGCTTTACCAATATAAGCTTAATTTTTCTAATAAAAGAATTGCATAGCAATAATTAAAAACTTGATATTTTCATTTAACTGCAAATATTTCCTTCCTATGCGTGGAGCAAAAGAAAATGGGCTGAGGCTGCTGTTGTAGTTGCGTATTTTACATGGACTACTCTTCATATTGCTCACTGAGAGAACTGTGAAACAAATCTTTATCTTCATTTTTTTTTTTCCCGTTATATTTTATATCTTATTTGGTACCCATCCCATGATATATAATCCGGTAGCAGGTAGCAAGAAGGCAAAGAAAAGACGCAACCTCTTAAACAGACAAATCTATCCACTGATTTCATTTGTTACCCCCACAATGGGAAAGGAACTCGTCCAATATTCAGTGGTATACCTCCGGAACTCAATGTTTTAATAACCGTCTAATCAACCATTTAACCACTGAAATCTTGTTGCATTACCTCTTATAAGTATTTCAGTGGTAAAATAATGGATTGAACGGATCGACCCCTTCTCAAACGAACTCGTATGTGTAATCTTATGTATTGGTACTTACTATTGGTATGTAAAACAGGTGGATGCTTTCACGGACAGACCATTCAAAGGCAACCCAGCGGCAGTTTGCCTCTTGGAGGAAGAGAGAGACGATGAATGGTTGCAGTGTGTGGCGGCTGAGTTCAATATCTCTGAGACGAGTTACTTGATTCCTGTTCACGACGCACCCTCTCCTGTTCCAAGATTCCAGCTCAGATGGTTCACTCCTGTTGCTGAGGTCACCTTTCTTTTCTTTCTTCTTTTTCTTCCGATAATATTCTAATTACAGTTATGACTATTTTTTGTTTTAAAATAGAAAAAGAAAAAAAGGGCATCTTTAATCCTCTAGATTACTTGGGAGTTATTTGTTAAAACAGCGAGTGTCTTATGATGGTTGCATAGAAATACAAATTTGTCATAAAATAAAAAAGTTAAATATTTAGTTTTTTATTATTTAAAATTAAATTAAAATTTAAATGAATGTATTACATAAATACTTTTAGAATTCGGGTTATGATTATGCCTGACAATCTTAAATTAACTTATTAAGAAGGATTGATTCGATAAATTTACTTAAGTTTGATGATATAACTTTAACTTCCCATCCCCAATCTGTTTGACCATTTTAACCTTTTCAAATAATTGATAAATTGAAGCATTTGAGCTCTAATCCGCTGGAATATCCTCCAATTTTGTGCGGTTGAAAATGATGGTTTCCTTTTTCTTTTGTCTCTTTGCTGTCGACATGGAAAACATTATCGTTATCGTTTCAGTTCTTTCATGTAATTAAGACCATACAATGAGATGTTAACTGGCCTGGATGGCTAACCCTTTTGGGAACTTATCCTGGGTTAATTGTTATCCTCATTTTGTTGGGTGCGAAACCTACTGCAGGGAATGTATATAAACATCATGATTTTACTTCAAAAATCCAAATGACAGCTTTTACGTTTATCATTGATACTTCTAAGTATTTTGGTTCGCCTGTAAATTTGGCCGATTGATATATAAAGGAAGAACTAATGCTTAATTTAGGGGTACTGTTATAATTATTAGCAAGTCTCTCGGATCAGTCTGAAATCTTCGGATATAACAGCAACACTTACAATCTGGCCAAAAGAAATAAAAGAATAAATAAAATAACAACGCTTACTATAATACCAAATGAAACGTAATTTGCTTTATCTATTTGGGTTATCTATTTTATTATATTTGTGGAGAAAATCATTACATATATACTTTCATATCTATTTCGATTTAAAAACCATAGTTTAGATATATTGTACCATTTTTTCTTATTATTGTTAGGATTAAAGATTTTAATCCTACAAACTGATGAGTACTAAGAATAGTACATATCCAAAATCAGGGCATAAAATAAAATAAGAAGATTTAGAAGCATACATGATTATTCTATTGTGAAATTTTATAATAGTTTAATGATTAGTCTTTTAAGTTAATTACACAATTTTTTTAAAGATATTATCTCTTTTATTCTTTCTACTGATAGAAAATTAGAGTAAATAGAATGGTACGTATGATTTGGGAACTATGACCTTATATAATATATATGGTAGGGTTAATTGCTTATAGACCATTTTATTATTATTTCCCATTATATCCATTATAAAATAAGAAATAATATATCTGGTCTCTGTATAAATAAATCCACACTTTATATGATACATTAAAATTCATAAATATATTAGATCGGTTTATTTAGATTTTTCATAATATAATATCTTTATTATACAATTATTTTATTAACATATATAATCCCATAAAGTTTTCCATTTAATAAATCCAATAACTATAATTATCAATGATGAATACTTTCAAAACACTTATTGAGACCCAACAATGACAATGCGTTTTACGAAAATAGAAAGATCATAAGTTCTCTATTAGCCTTAGATATCCATTACTATGTTTTTTTTCTTTTTTTTTTTCAGTTATACTACTATTCGTCGGAAAAAGAAAGCTCTAAACTGAAAATCCAAGCTTTTCCATGATACAAGTTTAGGGGGGAAAGTTGGATTGATTGAAAAAAGATATTTTTATTTCATATTTTTGTAACACATGAAAATAGATGGCAAATAAGCATTCTTGTATATATATGTACTTGTATCTTTTTTGTATTTTATTTTTACAAAACTCTAAGTTGAAGTTGGTGGCAAAAAGGATTGAATGCTCTCTACTAACCGTAGATCACACAATGAGACTAGGGAGATTTTGTGACTTGCTCGTGTTGGGAAGTAGAAAGGAATTACAAAGGCAAGGACAATGGAAAGAAAATAATTTCAAGTTTAGTATATGAGAATGATCCGAAATAAAATTGGGATTTTGAATTTCATTCATTTTTCTGATGTTTGGAAGAATGATCTCAGAAAGGAAAAAAGAAAGAAAGAAGAAGGAAGGGAGGAAGGAAGGAAGGAAGGAAAACTCCCACTTTAACGTCAAGACAAAAGCATAACTTTTTATAATATTTTACTAAAATGTGAAACCATATTATTGAGTTTCCTTTCACTTTCAGTTTTTCCAATTCCTTCATTGCCCATATAACGAAAAATTTGTAATTTTTCCCCATCAGGTTGAGCTCTGCGGTCATGCTACACTAGCTGCTGCACACTCTCTTTTCACATCTGGTGAGGTGGATTCTGATACCATTGAGTTTATCACTTTATCTGGAACTTTAACTGCTAAAAGGGTTTCCCAAGTCAAGAGATCCAACAACTCGAATGTTCAGAATAACGGTATAGAAAAGGAATACCTAATTGAGTTGGATTTTCCCGCAATCCAGACGTTTGAATGTCACTCCGACGAGCTACCGTTAATCTTAAGAGCCCTTAATGGTGCCCCTGCGATTGAAGTGAAAAAGACAGCTTCGGATGACCTGCTTGTAATTTCTCAAACACAAACTTTGCTTATTCCTTCATGTAGATTTTGTTCGGTTATCGTTGAAGTATAGAGATGACACAATCATTACAAAAGGATTAGGTGGTGAACTTGGTTATTCATGGACTCTAAATTTCTTCTGCTTATGTTCTTGTCGTAAACTTTCATGCTCCATTATTATGTACAGGTTGTTCTCTCATCAGGAGAAGAAGTCGAGAATTTTCAACCTCAATTGGAAGCAATAGGAAAGTGCCCAGGAAGGGGACTTGTTATAACAGGAGCTTCTTCATGTTCAAACTTTGATTTTTTCAGTCGATTCTTTTGCCCAAAACTTGGAATCAATGAGGTATCAAGCTCATTTGCAGCCTTCTCTTGTCTTGGATCACAAGTTTTGTCACCTTATAGGATATTGGTAAAACAAAAAAAAAAAGCAATATCTTACAATTAATTATCTATTCCTAAGATCATTTGTTGCATTAGATATATATATATAATACACTTCCTACATTTGATTACGATGAAGATTTCCTAGCCAGCCACATTTCATCTTTAGATTTGTCTTCGAGGACATGTACTTATTACTAGCAGATATCTACCGAATCAAACTCCTTATTTTGCATTCATGTGTATTAAAAATTGGTTTTCGGGACGGATATAATAGGATCCAGTTTGTGGGAGCGCGCATTGTGCTTTGGCAACCTATTGGAACAAGAAGTTGGGGAAAAATGACTTCATTGCATTTCAGGTACTCCTGATCCCTTCCAATGATGCTGGTATATATAAATTATGCACTAGTCACTGTATCTATCTTTTTCATATGTATTTTGATTGTGGCAACGAATGTTGTGTTAATGTGCTTCTGTTAGGCATCCCCGAGAAGCGGAATACTGCAAGTGCAGTTGGATGAGGAGGAGCAAAGAGTGCGTTTGCAAGGAAAAGCTGTCACCGTGATGAGAGGTTGTCTTCTTGCTTGAGTTTGTAGGAAGATTTATCTTACATGTGACTTATGTCTAAAGAATAATATCTAGCCTTTGAGTTAGTAGAAAACCGAAACTCAATTGGTTAGTCAAGATTCATTTAATAAAAGAATGAATGTGTTTGCAGAATGTCAAATACCGATCTACATGAATTCTTGTACTAGTAAATTTCATGTTTCACCCTCTATAAAATCAAATAAACTTTTTGATCTTGCTTTTTACCAGTTGTGCACAAAAACAAAATAGAATGTACTTGAAAACATCCATAATTCAAGTATGACTATGCATATTACATGTGAGCTTTCCCTCTGTCCGTGAATCGTATAGGTATCATATATCATTCGGTTTGACGGATGTTTCTTACCTAAAAATGATGTATACTGCACCAGGTGCATCGAGAAATTTTGCAAGTTACACTTACAGCCACTTCTTTTAACATTCAACTTGATTCTCGTATCTTATATTGTTTTTATAATTCTTGTTGAAAATGAGAAGCAGCTTGTAATATCCAGATAAGTTTTGATTAGATCAAACTAAAAAATTCTCGTAAGATGATATATATATATATATATATATATATATATATGTATGTATGTATAAGGAATTATTAAATGAATTTTAAGTTATGTAAAAATATACAGGGATTGAAAAGGTAACATGAAAATATATAGAGAAATTTGATTGTTTTTGTCTCCTTTCTTCTAACTCTATATCATAACGAGGTATTACCCACAACTTAAGATCTTTGAGCACTGACAAATTTTAATGCCTCAAAGGATTCCATTTTCATTCAATGCAAAAGTTAAAAAACTTTATTCTTTAGATTTCCTTAGAAGACAATCCATTCTTCAAATAAAGATACTTGCTTTGTACCATAGAACATGAGCTCTTAATCTTTTCTAGTTCTTTTCTTGAAGAAAAAATGGAAGAGGATGGTTTTTTATTGACTAACAAGTTCTTAATCATGTGTCCATCACGAGCGAGATTCCAATACCAACTATATAGATGAGTTACTAGATGAACTATATGGCATCTGTATCTTTTCTCAAGTTGGATGTTCGTGCAGGCCTTCATCAGATTCATATGAAAATATTGCCTTTTAGACACACAAGGGTCATTATGATTTCCTTTTAATAGCTTTTAGTTTAAGCAATGCTTCATATTACATTTCAAGTCATTTTAATTAGAATTTCTTATCATATTTAAGGAAATCTGTCATTTTTTTCATAATATTTCATCTTACAGCGTGTTATTTTCACTTTTTATAGATCATTTGACTACTTATTTGATTGTCCTTAGGCCTTGTTATGCCCTCCAAAGGCATTAGCCTTAATCTAGATATCTTAGTTAGGTGGCTTCTTTTGTCGATACCGACTATTATGAGGTAGACTAAAGGCTTTTTTTTTTTTTCTTTTGGTCTTTTCAATTTATTTATGATAGAATTATTCATGAGTTTGCTAATCCTTTAACCATGGTTGGTCTTAGAATAATGTGGTGGCTTTTGACAAATTGAAGGCTACTTTAAATAATTCTTATTTGGCTTCTTCTTGATTTTACATAATAGTTCATGGTAGAAACATGCTTCTAGGGTGGGTCTAAGTGTAACTTTACTTCGAGACAATTACCCTATTACATTTTGTAGAGGGCTAAATTGGCCATATTAAATTATTAAGTTGAGTCTATTACTTATTTAGACTTGACTTCTTAAACTAAGTGACAAAGATTAAAAAGTTTAATCTATAGTTAGGATGGTTTAGAGAGATTTAATTTGGTGAACTCAAAATAGAGGAACTCTATCTACTCTCAACCTCTCTAAAGTAGGCTCATATACTCAATAAGCAAGGCTACTGGATCTTCGTCTCATAGTAAGCTCATGAGGATAACCTTGAAAGAGCAAGCTTAATCTCATTTATTGATAATTAATATAATTTGATGAATGTTGTCAAGCTAAAGAGTTTATAAATATTCAAGCATGCCTCTTCACGAGACACTTCATAAAAGCTTTGAAAATTGAAGAAATAACACAAAACTATAAGATCTAGCTATGAAAGATCAAACAATGCTCAAATGAAAAACAAGCTAACACTTGACCAAAAACAATGAGGTTGATAATCAATAGCCTCTATATAAAAAAATAATCCAAGGTAACACTAAATTTACAACACATTACTTGATTGTTGCTTAAAATGCTTAAATGCATCAAATCCTTTTTATATTTCCCAAAAGGTTGTTTAAAGCAATATTTTTAATCAATATGTAAAAATTGTTGGATGCAACATTGCAATAACATGGTTGGTTATATGTTAAGTAAGAAGATCATGGAAATTAACCTTACAAACCCCTCCATATATGAACTTAAGGAGAGTAAAGGAAAGCTAGAGCTATAAGTTTGTGAGAGACTTAGTTTTGCTGCTCCTCAAAAGTGTACAAGATGTTGCTACTTAGCTTAAGCATCGGTAGGGACAAAGATGAAGGAAATGTTGACATGCTTGCACTTGAGAATGTGGATGTAGGTCCTTAAGGTATTAAGATGGAGGAAATTGATTAGATACCTAGCAAGACTATTTAGAATATTTTTATCATTACGTATCTTTCTATTATTTATTTTCTTACCTTTTAGCTTTATTTTATTATCCTTCATATATCTGGTGGAGAATAGAAAAGATTGGTATAACCTAAGACACATTTTAATTTTGTGCTTTTATTTATACAACTTAATAGAGTAGCATACTTAAAGGCAAAAAAAAAAAAAAAAATCATGACCACACAAATAATATATATATATTAATGACGTTGTGCCATCTAAACTCTCTTAGTATTATTAATTTATCTCTATGTGATTAAAGCAACATATTATGAATTTTTTTCAAGGTATATTTTGTTGTATAAATGTAATCGACAATTTTTTTAATATATACATATGTTTTGTAGAGATGAAGGAAACTTAATTACTTGCAAAGATAATGAAGGCACAAATGAAAGCAAATGATCCATGTATAAGGGAGAAACAAACTATGATCGGTGTATATGTAACCAAGTTAGTACATAAAAGTCCCTTAAAAAAAGAAGTCCTAATAAAATAAAAAAGCTCGTTCAATTTTTGAGGTAATAACATTTGCTAATAAGAGACTATGTTTTGAGAAATTGAGAAAGCCATCATGAAATTATCAACCCACCTTACATACAGAAGAAGTGGTAATGAGGCAATTGCATATGAATAAAGGAAAATTAATAGGAAATACAACTTTAAAAGATAGTGATGAAGATTAGAATTGAGAAGATAAGGAAATTAGTTTTGATGTTGAATATGAAAGTGATGGATGCAAGAATAAAGATTTAGAAGCATTGGTTATTTAAGAAGAGTATGAAAGTGAAAGTGAGGATGTCTATGTAAATGAAGTCAAAGTTACTAATGGAGATAAAAGTTTGTATTTATAATTTTATTTACCTATACTTGCATGATGATGCACGTTCTTAGCTTTATGAATTCGCTATAGTAATTTTTTTAATATATATTCACTAATTTGTTTTAGGTTTTTCTAGGAAAAATACAAAAGGGTTATCTACACAAAAGCATATCCATACCCAAGGACTTAAAGAATGTGACAATGTCTATAATTGTTAAGATCATGATTCTACTATCCATTTGTACATGTAAACTTAGTAAAATTGTGTAGAATCGCATAAAATTAGTAAAATTACAAATTTATAGAATCTTATATTGAAATTCATAATTTTACCAAAAAGTTTATACTAAAATAATTTTATATTTGAGTTAACTAAGAAAAATATCATAAAATCATAAACTCATATAATCATTTATATAACTCACGATTTTAACAATTATGAATGTAAATGCTAATAACAAAGTGCAACCAATTAGGGATAATAGAATATGCATTGGATTCAGTCATTTCCTTGGATTAATAACCTATAACCCAAATTTTGTTTTGCATACAATTGAAAATTGGGCGAAATTTCTAGAAAAGCAAAATGATAAATCCTAGAAATAAGTAAATGTATGTCTATGTTTGCACATTTTGTTACTACTTTATTAATTATAAATTCACTTAGTGATTCATTACATACCAATTGTAGGACAAGTATATCATGCCAGATGGCACCAAGAAATAGGTATAAATACCATTGTAGCTTCATAGGGAGTATACAAAATCAAAGTGAAAAAGTGGATCCTCACCAAGTATAAGAACTGTGCAGAAAAAGTAGAGAATTAACCAAGTAATACCTCCTTTACCCCTTTCACAACCTACTTTGACATTGGGAGAAGGAAGAATTTATGGTATAATTTTCACATATATATATATTTAAATATAATTAGCTTAATTATCTAAATTATAGGACAAAAAATAGAAAAAAGAAAGCAAACTGTAAAAAGTTGAGAAATGCATAGAGTGTTGGCTTCAAAGCTATGTATGAGTTAGAAAGGAATTTGCGAGTTTTATACGTATATATATATGTGTGTGTGTGTGTATATATATATATATATATATATAGATAGATAGAGAGAGAGAGAGAGAGAGAGAGAGAGAAATAAGTTTATATTAAATTATATACTTTAATGATTGCATTCTTTAAGAGTATAAATGTTGGTTATATAGAACAATATCATTGTTTCATGTATACATGTTGAAATGTTGGTTTTACAAAACAATCTTGTGGTTTCATGCTTATTTTTTACACTCTATTTCTTTGTTATGTATTTGAATAGTATATACTTTTTAGATTCATTTCGTCTTGATTTTTAAATGGAAAATAAAGAGAGAAGAGAGGAACCATTTAGCATTTAGATGTTCCTTAAGACTTGAATAATAAGAGGAGGAGTAGAACTTCATGAAGATACTATTGAAAAAATTGTAAGTAAAATTTCAAAGTAGGTTAAAGCTTTAACCTTAAGGATAGTGAAAGTACAAAAGAATTTAAAGCTAAATTACTTCTTTTTCAATTTTTAGTTTTGAAGGATTTACCTTTTTAAATTTTGTATAGTTTATTGTGCATATTTTAGTTGATAGAATATTCCAATATCAACTTAATGCCAAAAGAAATAAGATAATTTGTCTTATCTCTCTCCTCTTTAAGAGTTTTACTCTCTCTTCATGGGGCCTATCACACTTTAATCGTGTAATTTGTTGGGATCCTTTAATATTATAATCTAAGTTTCTCAATTGCTCTCTTTCCTTTTCCAGTATCTTTATTGTTTGTTTCCGTTTTATCTTTTCCATCAAGCGGTCATCCCTTACTATCCATAATGTCTCAGCTTATATCTTATTCTTTTCCTAACTTATATGTTTGGTTTCATTAAAATATAGAGTACCTTAATGGCTTCCACATCAAAAGATTTAACTACACATTAAAATGACATAGATTTAGACAATGATTTCATAATTCTGAATTTGAGAAGAGCAATATTAGATCGCTACATGTTAGGAAAAATCTTTGCTATAAAGAGGTTGAATTGAAATGCGGTTATCAATATTCTTAAGAAGTTATGAATGTGGGTGTAGAGGATATCACAATGATTAATGAGGACACCATACTATATAGTTTGAAAGGAAGGAGGTCTGATTAAGAATTATCAAAATAGAGCACTGGTTTGTCAAGAATAATTCGATTATTATTATTAAATAATGATACTTGAACATGATAATGGAGGGTGTAGATTTTTTCTCATTAATTTCTAGATCCAAATTTATAGGCTACCATTGGGTACGATGACAAAGGATAATGCTATCAAGATTGCATCAAAATTAGGGTAATGATCGAAGTAGAGGATTGCTTGGAAATAAGGTAAGAGTTTTTGCATGTAAGAGTATCGTTAGATATTCATAACCCATTGCAAAGTGGTATATAGATTGAAGATGCCTTAGATAAAATTTTTGAGATAAAAATACAAATATGAATGGCTAGTCAATTTTTGTTATTATTTTGGCCTTTAAGGCCACATTGAGTCCTTTTGTCCATCAAAGAATGATAAAAATTGGTCTCATTGAAAAATTTAGGTGAATGGTTGAGAGCTCTACGAGCTAGGAAAGTTTATGGTATTGTAGATAGAAAGGCAGAGGCTAAACCGAATAGGAATGTTCAATCTCTTTTAGAAAGGGGAGCTATTTCCAACAAGGGTATTAAGTCCATGAATTTCTTAGGGTAAGTGTATTGATGATAGAAATAAAGAAACAAACGGGGATAGCGCCATTCTATAAAGTTAAACTTTTACACTATAGCCAAAGGAGAACAACAAAGTTCACTTTACTACTATTGCAAGTAGGCCTATGGGCTAAACCTCTTAAGGCTTTTCTATTACGTTAAGGCCGTTGGTAGGAAATTTCCATATCTATTCATTTATCAATACAGAATCTTGTATATCAACGGTAGAAGAACCACCAAGCTTGAACCAAACACAAGAAAACCTTAACCCCCTTCCTTGTTATTTAGACATCTCTACATCTAAGCAAACCCCCAAGCTTACCTTGACTACAAGTAAAACAAATAATAGCTTATGCTAACCCATTTAACCAGATTTTGACCCATCAATTAATCGATTAGAAATATGTTCATATTTCAAATCTTAAGTTGATCCTAAACTACTTCTTATCACCCCATCCATTAACTAAGGCTTTGAGCTTGTGTAACATTAAGAGAAATAGGGGTAAGGTTTTAAGCCCTAAGAGTAATATATTAGAGGTGAAATGAAAAAAGGCATTTTAGTAGAAGAGGTGTTCTTAAAAAGTTCTAAGAGAAAGTTTCATAAGAAGAATTAAGGGGCAGACATACCCTCAACAAGAGAAACTAGAAGAAAGATCATTTAGGAAGAGCGAGCTATTAATTTGGAGTAGGTTAATGATGGAAACCTTGTTGATGGCTGTTATGGCTAGCTAAAAGCAACCACAAGTGAGTCATGAGTCTCCTAAATTGGAACTATTAAGGATTGGGTTGTAACTTAATAGTGGAAGCTTTTCAAAGAGTTATAAGAAAGAAATGGCCTAAGATGGTTTTCTTAATGGAAACTAAAAACAATAGTAGGTGCATTGAGTACTTAAGACAACAGTTGTGATTTAAGGCTACATATATGTAGAACTAACTAGGCTTTTAGGAGATTTTACTTTATGGCAGCATAAAGATATAGAAGTAGATGTACTTAGACACAAGAGTCTAGTTGAATGAAGCTAATAGACAAGTGCAAACCATATGGGTTTTTACTTTTCTAATCTTTGAAGATAAGATCAAATTTAGCAATACTTGAAGAATCTAATTGCATCAATCGATAGACCATGGTTGAGTATAGGAGATAAGAATGACATCTTGAGTCAGGAAGAAAAATCTAGAGGGAGACCAAAGCCTTGGTGGAATATTATAGCTTTCAATCAACTGGCTCAATATTGGTTTTTGATACCAATCTCATTGATACTAGTTTTAATGGGTAATTATTCACATGGTGCAATGGTAAAAAAGGAAATAGAAGAGTTAAAGAGAGGCTTGATATTGATAGGGTCTTTATGAATAACTTATGGCTTGATATTCAACCTAAGACTAAAGTTATCGTACTTCCTACGTGAAAATATGACCATTTGCCCCTTATTGTCAACTTACTCAACATGGAGACTAAAAGTGCAAGGTTCTTTCATTTTGATTAAAATTGGATTCAGTTTGGTAAGGAAATTGATAAACTCATAGCTTCTTTAGCAAAATGTTAGAATAAAAAGGTAGATGCTAACCATGATTCAAGCAATGATAAGGAAGAAAAGTAAATTCTTAGAGACCTAAAGAAGGTTATTGATTCTAAGGAGAGATACTGGCAGCATAAGTCAATGGTTGATTAGAGTAAGTTAAGTGATCACAGTACAAGATTTTTCCATCAGATGTTAGTTAAATAGCGATCAAAAAACAAAGTAAAACATATTAAGGGTGAGGATGGGAGATGGATAGAGAAAGAAGATAAGACACACTAAGGATGAGGATGGGAGATGGATAAGGAAAGAAGATGAGATGGTAAAAGTAATCTTAAAGTATTACAAGAGAATATATAATGCTAAATAGCTAGTAAGAGAGGATGATGTTCTAGATGCTATCCCTACTCAATCTCGAATTTGATGAATATTGAATTGACAAGTAGAATCACTAAAGAAGAGGTTCACTTAGTGGTATCCCAAATGGGAGCTATTAAAGCTCTTGATCTCAATAGATTCACTGGAGCCTTTTACCAGTCATATTGAAGTGTGTTAGATCCTTGATCTTTAAAGTTGTTTCAAACATTATGGAGTCAGGTACAATCCCTTCTATCCTTAATGAGATTGACTTGGTCATAATCTTAAAAATTAAAAATCTAAAAAATTTAGGTGAATTCAAATCGATCAATGATAAATGTGCAAAATTACACATTTATCCCCACTTATAGCACACACTTATGCATATATTGGTGTTTTTATTACAAATTTGGCTTAAGATCTAATAAATATATGCTTTGGAATCAATTATGCGTAAATGTTTTAAAATGGATCAAAATGGACCTAAAATGATTAATGTAATGTTGGCATGTTTTTAAATTACACATTTATCTTCTCTAAAATAGCATATTTTAGGCATTTAAGATAGGTTTAAGAGTATTTTTGAGTTAAAGTTGCTGAAATGCACATGTTTGGATCAATTTTGCTAAGAATTTTGGAAAGAGGATCGAAATTTAGCCTCAAACTATTTGTACTTGGTTACAAGTATCTATCTAAAGAGCAGCTGGAACTCATTTCAATTAACTTTCCTTCTTGACAGCAAACCAAATTAACAACAGTACATTTGTTAAGGGCCATCATTTATTTTGAGCAAGTACGGTTACAATTGCAACAGGTTTAGGAGCTCATTTAAAAGAAAAGGAAGACAATGGACAGCAACATTAGGGTATTAAACAGATTAATTTGAGAGCTGGTACTAGATGACTAGTTGATCTTAATCACATAGAGCAAACCAACAACTAATTTACATAATAGTTGAAGAATCAACAACTCATATGGAAGTGCAAATTTCATATGCCTGCTTAACATAACTCATATCAGAGCAACTTTTAATTTATGAGTATTATTGCTTTCTTTTAAGTTTTCTATGTTTATATTTATTTCAGTTCTTCTTCTATTCTTTTCAGATGTTCTCTCATGTTCATGTTTGTTTGTCCTTTTCTTCCTTAGATTACTTCTTCCTAGATCAGGCTACTGTAATTTCTCTTATTTCAAATGGTGCAAGTAAATCAACTTGGTGGTGGACCTTTAAAAGACCCACATGATCATTTGATGAACTTTTTGCAAATTTGTCTTACACTCAAGAGAAATAGAGTTTAAAATGATGCAATTTGCCTTCGCTTATTCCCTTTTTCTCTTGGGGACAAGGCGAAAAGCTAGCTAAACTCCTTGCTAACATAATCAATTACAATTTAAGATCAATTGGCATAGAAGTTTCTAACAAAGTTCGTTCCACATAATAAGACCGTCTAGTTAAGAAATGAGATCAATTCCTTTTGCCAGTATGAAGGAGAGACATTATGTGAAGTGTGGGAAAGATTCAAAGAGTTGCTTAGGCGTTGTCCCCATCATGGTATACCTATGCACTAGTTAATTCATACTTTCTATAATTCACTAGGTAATTAACTGAAGATAATGATAGATGCAACCTTTAGAGGTGATTTGATGAGGAAAAATGTGGAACAAGCTTATGAACTCTTTAAAGAGATGGCTTTCAATTCTTTTAACTGGCATAATGAAATAGCAAGACTAAGGCAAGTGGCTGCTGTGCATGAATCAAATACCGTTATTAAGCTTTAAGCTTAAGTAGTAGCTCTTATAGTTCAGTTGAGTCATATGCAGTCTTTGTAGGGAGTAGACCCAAGTTTTAGTCCATCTAAAAGTGGTATACCTTTTAGGGGTCCTCCTATGAGCTTTCCAAATTGTTCGATAAGGGACTTTTACTCTCCTATTTCAAGTTTAGGTATGGAAAAAGCAAATTTTGTGAATAAGTTTAACAAAGGAGTGGAGAA
Organism: Lumnitzera littorea; assembly: GCA_024138015.1. Taxonomy (NCBI): domain Eukaryota; kingdom Viridiplantae; phylum Streptophyta; class Magnoliopsida; order Myrtales; family Combretaceae; genus Lumnitzera; species Lumnitzera littorea. The sequence goes on along the minus strand of JAMXBB010000004.1, from coordinate 38,502,507 downwards.
TTAGAACCCTTACTCAAATACATACAATCCAAGATAGAGGGACCACCAAAATTTTGGTTAAAGAGGTAGAAATGCTCCTTGAGCCTTACCTATTGTTTAACAACAAACATTTCAATGAAAGAAAAAGAATGTAGTAGCTTAATAGGAAAAAAAAAAAAATAAGTTTGAACATAATTTTTCATTTGAATTTTATTTTAATTTCATTATGTTTTCTTTAATTTCAAGGCATTAAATCCCCTTATTCTAGCTTATTAGGAGAGTTTTCGAGTGCCAAATGTATTGAGATATACTGATTTTATATTGGGTTTTAGATTTAAATATAACAATTAAGGTGTTTTCTTTTCTTTGTTATTTCAATTGTTATATATCTTAATCCATTTAGATATTGCGATATAATATTGTGCTTAATTTATTTTCGGTTTTACATTGATGGATTTAATAGATTGATATGTTTTATGATTTGTTTCGATTTTGATTTTGAATAATTAAGTATTTTGCCAATATGTTTATTATCTAGTTATTTAATATTTAGCCATCACTTTTTAGCTAGATAGAGTTATAGAATATTCGGGAGGGTTTCAATAACTTATGTTGAATATACCTTGAATTTCTAAAAGGGCTCATTATAAGAATATGCGAGTTTTAATTAAATTCATAAACTCACGCACTTAATGTGATTAGAAATATGGTTTAGGTCATAGAGATATGCTTAAACCATATTTTTAACTAGAATAGTAATTATAGTGTGAGCGAGTTACTATTTACCTAATAATTATAGATAAATCGCCTTAACGAGTAGGTTTATGTTAGAATTAGAATTCTACTACTCCAGAAGGTAGGGGAGTTCTAGCGAGTTTAGTTAAATTCTATTTAGTCAATTTTAAATATCGTTTCAAGACATCAATGAACCTGTGTAATTTCTCATTTAAAATCTTTTCAAAAGTTTTGTCTAATAAACTTACCTTATGGATTGTTTATGTTAAAGGACTACCATGGCATAACCTTAAAGAAATGTGAAAGACTAGAGATGAGAGAGAATGGTGAGAGCAAAGAGCTCACTAGTGTGTTTATGTGGGTGACAAGTATGAGAGACGAGAGACAAGAGAAGAGATATTGGTGAAAGCAACTAAGGTTTCTTTAAAAAATATTTTTATTAATTATTACTTTTATTTACTTTATATATCATACAAAATAGTATATAGCCATCAAATATACATATATATATTATTTTCTCATTTAATTTGGGTTTCTTATCACTTCCTTTTTCAAGTCTTAGAATTCAACCCATAACCTTATAAGATTTTGAGACCTATCTCAAACCTCATCCTATAACCCCATAAGGAAATTTCCAGGTTAGGTAAGTTGCATATCCTATAATGACGAACTTGATAGCATCCCCATATATGACTTATAAGTGTTTAGGAGTTTTCAATATCAATATATTTTGTTGACTTAAACAAATCCATGAGTTAGTCTATTATCCTTAGGGCTAAAGATTGACTAAGAAAGAACAATGCCCTTTGAATTTTGTGCAACGAAGTTATCTTGTATTGTTACTAGTATATGTAGGAATTTACGGGGAAGAATGAAAGATACAAGCGTTGAAGTTCTAGTGTTGCACGTAACTTTCAAAAAGAAGGAAAGGTTAGGGGACTAAAAGGAAAAACTAGCCAAGGATAGGATAGAAAAGAGTAACGAGGAACATATATTACCAATATTGTGATAATAAGTGAAAGAGTAGAGGTTAGCTCCAATACTACAATTGTTACCAACTCAATCGAGCACACCAAACAAGCCCATGTCACAAAAGAATACGTGATACATGTATAGAATAAGAGGCCAAAACTCCTAGTATTGGTGTAAAAGTTACATCAGGTAATATAAGGGTAGCTTATTTAAGACATGAAAAACATAAATAGTCAAAGCAACACATACCTAAGACAAGGTCATAGCTCATTAATGGTACTCCATAATAGAAGCTGAAAACAATAGCCTATGCTTAACTATTATTGTAATAGCTTTCATGTATTTTGATTAGTATGAAATGATGGCAAATCATGTCAAGAGTTGGTATCAAATGCAAAAAATAAAAAGCACCCACATGTGCAGTGAAGCAATGTTTGGCAAGACAAGAAAGATGGAGTCTCATGCAAACCAAATTTAGAAATATTGAAAGTGAATAATCATCTAAAGTAGTAATGGTATTCACAAATATATAATGGTTCATTAAAAGAGAGAGAGAGAGAGAGAGAGAGAGAGAGAGAGAGAACAAGCTCTTACTATTATGAAGTCCAACAGTAATGGCCTCTTTAGTCCAATAGACTCACTTGTATCTTCTCTTTAGCTAATTCTCAAGAATATCCCTAATATGAATGAGTCAAGGTAGTAGTACTAGGGACTTTTCCTACTAGAAGCCAATTGAAGTCAAAATCAAGACAAAATAGGAAAAGGGGAATGAGTAGCAACGTTATATTATGAAGCAACTCTTTTACACTAGTGAAAGAAAACTAAAGGAGCAATTCTAAAGTTAAGGTAAAAGGTCACTCACACTTGATAAATGACTTGTATAGTTCCATAAATCTACTTAAATCTCTTCTTTACTGAGTAGTTGAAAGTAACTTCATTGCCCTTTACTCAATGTATGGGGCTGTTCTTCAAAATTGTTATCAAAAGACAAGGAAAAGAAAATAAGGATAGAAATGCAAGATGAAGAGTGTGTGATAAAGAAGGAAAGTTGCCAAAGAAGATAAATCATGTGCCCACCAATAAGAATGCACAACGACAACAGTAGCTTGGGCTTCCTTAACAACTACCATTTACTCCTTCCTTAATAGCCACTAGTTTTAAGCATGGTTTTAACCTTCTAGTTCCAAGTTTCCTCAAGCACAAATCCCTATTCCACCTCCTTTAACCTTCTAGCTCTAGCCTTCCTTGAATCCACTGATAGAATCACCATTGGTATCACATTTGAGTCTCTAGATAGTTCCATTAGCCTTTTCAATGGATAGAACCTACTATCGGTACCATGTTTGGGTCTTTGGGTGGTTTCTCTAACCTTCATAACGAATGGCACCACCATTAGTACTACGTTTGAGTCTTTAGGTGGTTCCATTCACCTTTACAAACAAATAGAACATTGTTGATATCCCATTTAGGATTCTAAGTGATTCTGTTTGCCTTTAATAGCTATTGGTCCTACTAGACCTTAAGCCTAACGACCTTTAATGTGAAACTCGAAAGATGAATCTACACTAAGCATTAAGAGAAATGAGATATAATAAAGAGAAAAAAAAATTCAAGACTCAAGTGTCCTACCTCACTTGCTCTTGATTGGAAAAAGGGAAGAAGATCTACTTTTCCTAATGTGGCAGCTATACTTTTCTTTTAGCGATTATAAAATTGTTTGTATCTTGAGGAAAACAAAAAAAAAAGAGGGAAAAGGGCAAAGGGGATAATGTTTGTGCTGAGGGAGCATAAAAGAAAAAGTAGGACACTTATTAAGTTTTCAATGGGGACAAAAAGGATAATAATAATAATAGTATGCCTAATATCTCATCTCTTGTCTTTTTCCTTACTGAGCATATTACCAATTGTTCTTGAGGGATATTTCTTTTCGGCTTACATAGTGATCATAGAAGTGTGTAGATGGCTAATGTATTTCCTTACATGTTAGCTCTTAAAAATGTGTATATCCTAAAAGTAGATAAGTATGGTAGATTCGATGAAATATGTATAAAAAAAAAAGAAAAAGAAGAAGGAAAAATAGATAAAAAGGGAAGAAATCAAATGAAATAAAGGTAAGTAGTAGCTATGAGCCAAATGAGTTAAGGGAGATTTAAATGGCATGAAGGTCTACATGAATTAGTTTTAGCAAGCATTAGTTGTTCACTAAATAGGCAAGCTTTTGTACAACAAACAATATGACTCCTATGGACCTAACACTACAAGACTAACTATATTTTTCGTTTATGGTTAAGATGGTAGAAAGGGAGATCTATGATGCTCATTCAAAATATGTATGTACACAAAAGCTAAGGAGCACTCCCTATAATCTCTTAGTAGAAATAAAGGGTTTGCAGATGAATTTAAAGAATTTCTTGTTAGTAAAATGCGAAAGGTGATTACTTGAGATTAGCGGATATCCATTTTAATCATGACTCTACTATATTAAGAGACTACAAATTATTTTTGCAATATCAAATATTGGTATGAGGAGAGAATTTCTTTTGACTGTGGTACCTAAGGAAAAGATGTGCAAAAAGAATCGAAACTACAAGAACTTAGTGAAATATTCACAATCAAGATCAAAGAAGCATCATATTAATTGGTCAAGTTCAAATGGATTGGATCCCCATATAGATAAGGATCAAAATCTACATCGCAACACTCCTTGAGATTGAGTTCATCAATCAAGGTCAACAAGTCATTCATAACCTAAAAAATGGAGTTGGGTTAACGCATACAACATTAGTATATCACAAAAAAGATTTAATTGACAAGTTATCCGAGAAGCAAATGAATAGGGCTTACGCATAATTCTTGCTTGACGGTTCAAAATGATGTTGTTTATGTAAGCAACTTACCTTAATGACATGATTTACAGTAGCTCGATTGTTCATGATTTGCTACGATTTGAAGATATAAACAATTTAACAAGATGGTGTATTTTGGTGATTGGACACCATTCAAAAAATGGAATACCATAGTAAGAGACACAAAATCAACACCTAAGTATGGTTTATGATGGCATAATTGGGTCACTAATAAAAAAGTGAATATGAATGAAAATTGCTTTATGAGAGTACAACTTACGTGAACTTGATAGTAAAGGGGAATTATTTTGAACAACCTCAATTTCCTATTGAAGAAAACTCTTTAAATTTCTTAGGGGCAATAAAGCTTTAGCCAGCATGAAGTAACACATATAACCAAATGATGTTGCAATTTGCATAGTACAATGCTATTAGATTTACTTTGCAATGTTGCTGCTGAGCTTCTACTTAACAAATTGCTTGGCTACTATGTAGCTGTTCTAAAGCACACATGTACTAAGCAGGTATCTTAACCTCTTAACAGGCTTATTCAATGCCTAAATCCCTTTGACCCTGTCCGAAGGAATTTGGTTAGGGGATAAAATCTAGAGAGCTAAAATTCAAATTTGTAGGCCTTAAGCCTAATAATTAAAATGGATTTAACTTTTTGGGTTAAAGTGATTGGGCCTCGGGAGTTAAGCTCATGAAATTCAGGATAATTAAGAGAGATTTGATGTAGTAGGCTTGAATCTTATTGGATCAGTCTTTCTGATCCAACCTTTCTCAATTTGGCTTAAACTAAGAAAATAAGACCACTATTAGGCCAAAACCTATTAAAGACTATCCATTTGAGGTCTATAAGGGAAGGGTTTAATCTTAGCCATTGATCATGGTCTCAATCTTATGGATGATATTAAAGGCCATCTTCTATAAATAGCCTTTCTCCTTCCTCATTTTGACATAAAAAAACTCTTACTAACATGGTTACTTTGTTGGACTCCACACTCAAACAAATCAAACAGTCAATTTCCTCATAACACATACTTTGTTCTTCATCAATCGTAGAGTTTGATTTCATTAGGCTCTCTACCTATCACCATATGTATTAGAGCGTCACTGGGATCGTCTACTCTTCTTCTCTTCCACTTTTCCTCTTGATCATCCTATGAGTGCTATTCGAGTCAAGTCATTTCCTTTTTGTCATATGTAGCATGTGTTGTATAGCACACACATAACCCTCACATTTAGACCCCTTCACTTATAGTATATATATGTATATATGTGTTCTACATAGTAATGAGTTACTTCAAGTTTTGGATGTAAGGATTGTACCATAATGTTTCCTAATTATAAATTGCATTAGACCTAAAATTGTTTGTGGAAACTTGCTCTTTTTAACATGTGTGTGTGCTTAATGTAGTAAATTATACATTTGGCAATTGTTCATCGTGCTTATAGACCTTGGTTTTTGAGGCACTAGACTAAATGGACTAGAACTTTTGATTATATTGAAGTGAGGCTTGTATGATCTTGCTGATGTAGGAATATACAATGAACTAGCATGCCTTATATGCTTAAGGCATGACAATTATTTTGTTTTTTATATTAAAATTATTATATTTTCATTTGTCATAAATTATCTTTCAAAATGAATTATCCTTTTATTTTTTTTTAGAAAATGACTTTAAAAATTTTAATATTATGATTTGACATGGATGGTTATAATTCTTTGAATAACAAAATTGCAAAGGAATTACTAGTTTTACAAGGTTTCTTGAAGTTGTAAATCCTAGAGTTAGGATGGTTTTTAAGGTCATATAGTAGGTTGGAATTTCAAAACTGTAAAATATTTACCTAAGGTTCCCTACCTTACTTGAGGTTATAAAACAAAAAATCAAGTTAAATAATACCAAGCTACTCAACTCAACCAAGTATTTTGTCTCAATTCGTTATTAAAAGATCTAACCTTAAATTGTTATTAAATTTCAAACTTGATTTAAATTTAATAATATTATATACATTTAATACTAGTCATGAGTTTAATCAACCAAATAAGCTTCATAAAACGAGTATGTTGTGGCTTAAGTTCAATTATATGTGCTAATTGATTAACTCGAGCTTAACTAAATGGTGTTAATGTTATAAATAGTACCAAAACTTTGTTAAAATGTGTAATATACTACTTGTATTTTGAAAAGATTAATTTTCTACTTAATTAAAGTTTTCATAAGTGCATTTACTAAAGTGAACATAATGACAAATCAAGAATTGAATGTTTAGGCATTTTTAAAGTTGGGGGGCTAGTGGCAACCTATAGGGTATTACACGACTCCCATTAGGTAGCTACCAATCATCTCATACCCTTAAATGGTAAGAATAATTGCTTAAGGTACAGTGAGTCATGGTCCAATTCGAAAGCGGGTTGTTCAACCCATTAGTGGTATGGGTTAATTCTTGATTTGTTTTTATGCCATGTTAGCTAATAGATTTAATAAAATTAATTTAAATAGCAAAATGACTATGAAATTTTGATTAGGTAGTGAGTTAATTTTTTTTTTAAATACAGATAATAAATTGTATATAATTAGTAAAATTTATGTATCATTTATCATATTAACCTAACAAAATGTTACGAAAATGAACTTAAAGCTCGATTGACTTGAGAATCCCTTCATCCATTTTTAGACGTAACCTTAAATGGCTTATAGCTATAGTCGCTTACCGGTTAGCTTGCTTAAAACCAAAATGTTTTAGAAAAAAGGAGGCTCATGCGTGGTCCAAGAGTTACTTCAGCACTATTCGATTAGTATGCTTGGCTTCATTTTGAGTTTTTTACCTCTGTGGTGTACAATTAGAAAAATAGCATGAAAATAAGGTGATCACGATAAATTTTATGAAAGTGAGGTAGTGAAAGCACACGTATAGCATGTATCTTCATTGTTTGTGTGATTTTTGTACTGCGCACATCTTCATTATAGAAATTATTTTACAAGAAAGGTGCATATTAAGTAAGTGCCTTCTTTAATTAAGAAAGTGCATAACTATATTGCGCCTTCTTTTTTGTACTGAAGGCATAGCATAAACATGCTATGCATCTTCAGTATCCCTATTTTGCAAGGAAGATGTATGGTATGTTTGTGCTTTTAATGTAATAAAAACGATGCAACATAGCCATGCGTCTTCTTAATTAAGGAAGGTGTATGCTTGATACGTGATTTTCTTGTAGCATAATTTCTCTAATGAATGTGTGCGCTTTATGTGCGTTTTCAATATAAAAATCATACTTATAGTGAAAACACACACTACACATGCACTTTTGCTTCCCTATTCTTATAAAATTTACACGACTACCTCATTTTCACGCTATTTTACCAAAAGTATCTAGTACAAAACTCCTTCATCTCAAACTCTGTTTGGCATGGATGAAATCAAACGAAATTTGTGGAAATAGAATGAAATTTATGTAAATCTACTGTTTAGGTATTAAAAGTTCGAGTGGAAATAGTTAGAAATGGGTGGAAACATTTTCACTTTTATAGCTACTTATTTTCTCTTCATTATCCAAGAAAAAAGAATGAAAATCAATAGAAATAAATTAAAATTACAAAAATATCCTTAAAAAAATATTAAACATATAAAATCAATTAACCTTATTTCTTTCTATTTTCTTTTATTTCATCTTTATAAATTCAAATAAAAAATCAATAATATATTTCTTTCCCTTTCTTCTTTTTCTATTTTCTCTTATTTCCTTTCTACACGTTTCGTTGATTTTCACTTTGTCTCTGTCTTTCTCTCTCCCGTTTCCCGTTTCCCATTCTCGTTGCTCGGAAAAACCCCTAATACTCGCTGTCTTCCATTGCCGATTGCCATTGACAACGATGAAGCTCGTAAGGTCAGTGTCTCTCTCCTCTCTAATGGTTGATGTGCTAAACCACTTCGTTTGTTCTAACCTTTTTCCCAATACCTTTTTCTGCGTATGCTAGTTACTTGCTAATATGTTACTTGATTCAGGTTTTTGATGAAGTTGAACAATGAGACCGTGTCCATAGAGCTCAAGAACGGAACGGTTGTCCATGGCACTATCACAGGTTCATATTTTTTCCTTTACCTACCCGCATCTCTCTTAAGTTCACTCATAGGGTTTAGCAAACCTTCGCTGCTTTTCTGTGCTTGAAACTTTTTTCTCTATCAATTAGAAATCAAGGGCTTAGAAGCCTAACATTTTTTTGATCTGTCTAGGGTTCCTATTAGAGGAGCTTATTCAGCTTATTGGCACAACCTATACTTAACCAGTATGAGGGTCTGGAACGGTGGTGTATGTTTCTCGACTTAGCCTGCCCGTGCCTTAAAAAACTTACTATCTTGAAGCCTTCAGTGTATTAGATATTAGTATCTTTTTGTTAACTTGACCTTGGGAGCTTGAGAAGATTTCCTTACCCTTTGCAACAGTCTGATTCTCCGGATTTGTAGTGTTGCGAGGAAGAAGGTTAGCTAACCAGGGTCTATGTATCTTGAGGCTAGACAGCCTTTCAAAGTGATATATTTGGTAAATTGTATCTGGTTGTTTGGTACAACCATATTCTTATTTGTTGCAAATATTTCAGTGAGTTTATTTAGTTTAATAATCCTTCTGTAATCTTTGAGAGGCTTAGCAAATTTTTGGTTGGTCACATGTAATTTGATTCTTTCTTACTTTAATAAGAACTTGGTGAAAATGTGAGTGTAGATTCAAAAATGACTCCCTAGGTTGCTTGGTCATCTCTGCCTTACTGTGGGTTCCCTCTAAGAGAAATAGATGACTTCTTTCAGTGACCTTGCGGACATCCACTGCATGATGGTAGAGCTTGAAAATATGTTTTGTTCTTTTAATTTGTCAGCCCTTGTCTTCAGAAGAGTCCCATCATATCTAAAAATTGCTAGTCGATTTTGAATCTGCCGGACACCATTGTTTTTTATGCTTGGTGAATCTGTCTAGATACTAATTATGTATCTAGCTTTCTTTCAGTATTAATTTTTGATGCCCTTGCTACTGCACCCTGGCACCATGTAGCCTTGGGCTATATGTCATATGGAAAGTTTTTTTTTTTTTGGGCCAGCGGAAACTTTTTGTTTATCACATACGAGTTTTCCATATTGATATGATTTATTTACCCTAAAACTCGTCAGCCCCGTTTGTCCAATGGGCTAGTCTCTCGACCATATCCCCTAAAATCCATACTTGTGGGTCTCCTTGCTTAAAGTGAGAGGAATAGGAGTGGCTCCTTTGGTTTTTTTTGGGCAGAAATAGGAGCGGCTTAACCAAAGTTTTTAACTAGGATTTGGAATCCTAATAGTGTGGTAAGAAAATGAATAGGATTCTGTAGGCTTTAAAAAATAGCATTCCTTATGAAATTGGATATCTAATTTATCTAACTTATTTTTATGGCTGAACAACAAATTCTGATTTTTATGTAATTGGAATCTTGCTTCTAGGTAACAAAAAAAAGGTTCTTAATGTTAGCTATTCTAATCTTTGCAATTTTCTTTTAAAGCAACCTACTAGCACAGTAGCTCTCTCTCTTTAGAATTCTATGATCATCATAGTTGGATCATGTATATGCAGCTCATATATTTCCTCAAAATTGTATAACTGTGTTGCTCTATATTTGTATAGAAAATTGCTCCTCTATGTAATGCTTTAGTTTGTAGGAAGAGGAAAAATGATACTCACACTCAAATAATTTGTATCTAATTTATTCTAGAAAATGTTGTTCAAAGGGTTTGTAATAATTGTAGTAATCTCAAGTGGCTGTGTTAATTGTTGATATTTAGTAATAAGTGCTAGAGGAGGTAGTTGTAATGGCCAACGGTTGGTGGTACTAGGTAACTACCATGGAGAATATTGCTGTTAGAAGGGGATATAATGTTTAGTTAACATTTTAACTCCAGTTATACCAATACCAGCTGTTTACAACACAACCCAACCACCACACCCCCCCC
>JAMXBB010000004.1:36451674-36608733 GCA_024138015.1 Lumnitzera littorea | reverse complement strand
TTTTTTATAGTAAATTATACTACATTATCTCATTTTATAGCTCAATTAACTTATCTCTAAGTTCTCGTTGTAATCTAAGTTCAATTTTAGGAGTTCTGAACATTTTAGGGCTTTAGTAAATACTCCAATTTCTAAGGGCAAAATTGGGATTTCGGATCGTTATTACTAAAATCTAACTTCACTGTAATATCTCGACTAACTTTTTCATTCTAGTTGCAAAGTTTGGGCTCAATTGGATAAGTTACCCTAAAAGCCCTAAATCTGAGCTCGGTTATCCTAAATTCAATTTTGGAAGCTTACAAGAATCAAATGATAGGACAGTGGCCAAATGCATTGAGGGACTATCAGCTTTGACCAAAATGCTCAAGTCAAGTGAGTATAAAATTATGGATCAACTCAGTAAGACTCCTGCACAAATATCACTGATGGGTCTGCTGATTGCATCTGAACCACACAGGGAGGCTTTGTTCCGAACTTTAAATGAAGTGAAGGTCCCTCGAGAGATTCCAACTGAGAAGATGGGACTGGTTACTAATTCGATCCTCGTAATTGATCAAATTTCATTTTCGGCTGAAGAATTGGGCGAAGAAGGGAACAAACATACAAAACCACTCTTTATCATGGTAAGGAGTAATGACATAATTGTTACCAGGGTGCTCATTGACAATGGATCGTTGCTAAACGTCTGCCTACTCGCCACTTTGGATTTGCTAGGCATTGACACATCCGCAATTAAGCCTTCTTCTACAACAGTCAGGGCCTTTGATGGTTCCAGAAGAGAAATCATAGGGGAGATTGATTTATCCGTGAGTATTAGCCCTCAGCACTTCACTGTTCGATTCCAAGTCATGGATATTCCAAGATCTTTCAATCTACTGTTAGGAAGACCTTTGATCCATGCAGCAGGGGCCATACCTTCGAGTCTGCACCAAAAATTGAAGTTTATCTCCAATGGCCAGGTGATTACAATTCTGGGAGATCAAGATTACGAAATCTATAAGGAGACGACTATACCCTACATAGGAAGTGAGGGACAAGAGAAGCTGGGTTTACAAATGTTTGAAGAAGTGAACATGATCATTAGTCCCGAAAAAGAGGGTGATAGAAGGAAGGGATTCAAGGAAGGCCAGATCGGCACCTACGGCCTTGGCTACAATCCTTCCCCGGCGGAAGAATTCCAGAAGAAGCAAGCAAGGGGCAAGAAAGGTAACAGATTATACCATACCTTTATGACCTTTCTACCATTAGCTAAGACGTTTATACAAGAAGAGACTCAAGCCCGAGAATCTGATAAGGAAGGATTAACATACTCGCCATCCAAGTTCCAGCATCATTTGAACAACTGGTTCTCCATCCCGGCGAATTGCAACAAGTCTTCCCTAGGGTAAAGGGGTGACCCATAATTAGTATTTTTTGAATTTTTATTTTTAATAGTCATCGTTTTAAATGTATCGTCAAACCTTTCATTCAAAATTAGTTAGGCCTTTATCTCATTTAAGACCATACCTCCATTTATTCAATAAAATCTTAGTTCGTTTCTTTCCCATGTTGCTCTTTAGTTCTCTTTTGTTTACATGCATTTTTTTCATACATTCTCATTCAGATTCAATGAAACAAGCGAAAACTAGGAATACCTTGCGCAGGTAGAAAATGAGAATATCGATATTGTTTCCGACCCTACTGGGTTAGCTGTCGGGAGTGATGTCGACGACCACAGTAATATACAAGAGGAATGGCAAAAACATGAACTCGATAGGATCACAATTGATAAACCGATTGAGACAATTAATGTGGGAAACAAAGAAAATCCCAGGAATTTAAAAATTGGCACAAGTTTAAAAGAGAAGCAAAAAACAGAAATGATTACATTACTAGCTGAGTATCAAGACGTGTTCGCTTAGTCGTATAAAGATATGCCCGGGTTGGACCCGTTTATTGTAGTCCACCGTTTACCCACACAAGACGACGTCAAACCAAAAAAGTAAAAATTGAGGAGATTTCGACCTGACGTCTTACTGAAAATTAAAGAAGAAGTGAAGAAACTACTGGAAGTTGAATTCATTAAAGTGTCAGATTACCTAGAATGGGTAGCTAATATTGTGCCAGTAATGAAGAAGAATGGGAAAGTTAGAGTGTGTGTAGACTTTCTAGATCTCAACCAAGCAACGCCGAAGGATAATTTTCCATTGCCTCACATTGATGTCTTAGTGGATAACACTACTGGAAATCATCTATTCTCCTTCATGGATGGTTTTTCAGGATATAATCAGATTCGGATGTCTGAAGAAGATAAGACGAAAACAACTTTTATTATGACTTAGGGAACATTTTGCTATAAGGTGATGCCATTTAGACTAAAGAATGCAGGCGCAACATATCAGAGGGCCATGGTTGCAATTTTTCATGACATGATGCATAAAGAAATTGAAGTGTATGTTGATGATATGATTGCGAAGTCCAAAGAGGAGGAGGATCACCTAGAAAACCTGAGAAAGTTGTTTGATAAGCTAAGAAAGTACCACTTGAAATTGAATCCGGAGAAGTGTACCTTTGGTGTGACGTCAGGAAAATTGTTGGGGTTCATAGTTAGCTAAAGAGGTATTGAAGTCGATCCCGATAAGGCCAAAGCTATAATTGACATGCCTCCTCCACAAACGCTCAAGGAAGTGCGAGGTTTGTTGGGGCATTTAAATTACATTGCCCGATTCATAGCACAGTTAACGGACAAATGTCGCCCTCTTTTTAAGCTATTAAAAAAGAATGCAAAGATCAATTGGAAAGAAGAATGCGAAGAGGCTTTCACAAAAATCAAAGAATATCTCATGAAGCCTCTAATGTTAGTAGCTCCTAAACCTGGAAAACCGTTGTTTTTGTACTTGACCATAATGACGGAATCAATGGGATCCGTGCTTGGCCAGGAGGATGAAGAAGGGAAAGAGCGAGTTGTTTACTATCTAAGCAAGAAGTTCACAGAAGGGGAGCGAAAATACTCAGAAGTTGAAAGAACCTGCTGTGCATTGCTCTGGGTTATGCATCGGCTCAGACAATACACATTGTATTATCAGATCGAGTTGATAACGCAACACAATCCCCTGAAATACCTAGCTGAAAAACCAGCTCTCATTGGTAGAGTTTCGAAATGGCAGATGTTGCTGACAGAATTTGACATTAAGCATGTGAGCCAAAGTTCAGTCAAGGGGTAAGCTTTGGCGAATCAATTAGAGGAGAATCCTTCTGAGTATACCCCTCAAGGAACACGAGTTGAGTTTCCCGATGAAAACATCCTAGTAGCGGGAAATGATTCTAATGGTGAAGTAGTTGAAAAATCTTCAGGATGGAAACTGTTCTTTGACGGAGCATCCAATGTGTCTAGATGTGGAGTGGGGGCAATTCTGGTATCGCCTGGTGGTACACAATTTCCAATGGCTGTGAGATTGGTTTTCCCATGTACCAATAACATTGCAGAATACGAGGCGTATATTTTGGGGCTCAAAATTGCATTGTTTAAGCAGATACGGGAATTGCAGGTGCATGGAGATTCTTCGTTGATTTTAATCTAAGCTCAAGGTGAATATAAGACGAAAGACCCTAAATTAGTGCCTTATCGCCAACACTTGGCCGAGTTGATAACCAAGTTTAAAAAGATTACCTTTGTGTACGTACCAAGGGTTCAAAACCAATTTGCCGATGCTTTTGCTACTTTGGCATCAATGATTCAAATATCGAAAGGAGTGGAGATTCAGCCACTTAAAATTGAAATTGAAGAAAAGCCTGCTTTTTGTTTAGTAATGGAAAGTTCATGTGACGAAAAGCCTTGGTATCATGATATCAAAATATTTTTACAAAATGGTACGTACCCCGAAGGTGTAGAAAGGAAGGATAAAAAATTGATTAGAAGAATGGCGGCTCAGTACTTGATGAGTGATTCTACATTGCACCGACGATCGTTTGACGGTACGCTTTTATGTTGTATAGACGGGAAAGAGGCAGAGAGGCTAATGAAAGAGGTGCACGAGGGAGTATGTGGCCCTCATATGAATGGTTACATGCTTGCCAAGAAAATCATGAGGATGGGATATTACTGGTCGACTGTAGAAGCGGATTGTATCACACATGTTAGACACTGCCATTTGTGCTAAATCTATGCAAATAAGACAAATGCTCCACCTCGAGAGTTGCATACACTATCAGCACCATGGCCTTTTTCGATGTGGGGAATAGATATCATCGGCCCAATCACTCCAAAAGCATCTAACGGGCACTGATTTATATTGGTAGCTATTGATTATTTCACTAAGTGGGTTGAAGCCTCATCCTACTCTAGTGTGACGAAAGGAGTAGTGGTCAAGTTCATCAGGAGGGACATACTGGCTCGGTATGGTACAGTAGAAACTATTATTACTGACAACGGTACGAATCTGAATAATAAATTGATGTCCGAGTTATGCCGACACTTCAGGATCATTCATAGAAATTCTACTCCTTATCGACCCCAGATGAATGGAGCCGTGGAAGCAGCCAATAAGAATATCAAAAGAATTATTCAGAAAATGGCCATTACGTATCGAGATTGGCATGAGATGTTACCATTTGCACTCATGGCCTATCGAACTTCTATCAGAACATCAACAGGGGTAACCCCCTACTCATTGGTATACGGAATGGAGGCTGTACTACCTGTAGAGGTTGAGATCCCATCTCTTAGAATATTGTCAGAGACTCAGTTAGATGAGGCTGATTGGGTAAAGAAGTGTGTTAAGCAGTTGAACCTAATTGATGAAAAGAGGCTAATAGCTTTATGCCACAACATTTGCTATCAACAACGAATGGCTAGGGCTTTCAATAAAAAAGTACGACCCCGGAGTTTTGAGCAAGGCGATATGGTGTTGAGGAAGGTGTTGCCTAACACAACTGATTCAAGAGAGAAGTTTGCCCCAAACTATAAAGGGCTTTATCTGGTGAAGAAAGTATTGCCTGGGGGAGCTGTTATTTTGTCTCAAATGGATGGTTCGGATTTGAAGGACCCAGTAAATGCTGATGCATTAAAGATGTACTATCCTTGAACAATCAATGAAATTTTGCAAATACTCTTACTATTACTGTGGTCTCGTTTTCATTTTTTACATGCAAAGTTGGTATTCTTAGTAGTCGTTAGCATTGGATAATATCTTTAGCCTTTCTTTTTCTCATCCCACTAAAGGACCCCACTCTTCGCTCTATTATTTACCCAAAACAAACCTTACACACAAAGAACCACAAGTCAAAATAATCATTTAATTTGAAGCGATGACTATTGATAAAAATTCTTTTAATACTTTATTATGGTTAACCACCCAAAGAAAAGGGAGAATTGTTTCCTATTTTTTTCGGGACAGGGCCATGTTCAAAGGGGGTAATGTGTGGAGTGTAAGTAGAAACTCGCTTGAGAACAAATGCTTGCTCAAAAAGCCAATGTTTAGGCTGGAAGTTCAAAATTACACATCTTTGTTTGAGAAGAATATGTTTTTACATTTGAAAAAAAAAAAAATGAGAGAGGTTTTGGAAAAAGATGCCCGAATAAAGAGGAAGAAGAACGAAAACAAGAAAGGCAAATGGTAAGGGTCAAAGTAGTTGGTTCTAATCGGACTCCTTAACAAGACATGAGACGATTTGGGAGCTATCATTGAAAGCAGGTAGGTAGTTCTAAACTTGATAAAACATTGCTTTGACAATTGGTTTCCCCTCAAGGATAATAGCTTTTATTTTTTACAAAAAAAAAAAGAAAAAAAAAAAGAAAAAAGAGAGAGAATGGTTAGCTCATAAAGTATGGTCCCAGTGTGTCTTCAACTTCGAATCCTCCAACTCGCAATTTCTTCAAAGGATTTAGCGCTTCAATCAAATTAAGAAGCGTTATCCAGGTTCGTATTCTCATTTAGGGATCTAGCTAGCTCATAGAGCACAATCCCACTCTAAAAACTTCTTAAGCTTCTGCTTAACTCCTAAAACAGTCCCAATTCAGAGTTTTACAAGCTCCTAGTCACCCAACTCACAAACTGTTGCTCAACTTATAATCTTTCAGAGATTTAGTAAGCTCATGGAGCGCTATCCCAATTCAAGTTTTCCTTTAAATCTTTAGGACTTAGCCAGCTCATGGGGCGCTTTGACCGCCTTGGAGAGTTAGCTCATTAAGGGCACGATCCAAGTTTTCTTTCATGTTCTTAGGTCTTAGCCAGCTCATGGGGTGCTTTAACCGCCTTGGAAAGTCAGCTCATTAAGAGTACGATCCAAGTTTCCTTCAAATTTTTAGGTCTTAGCCAGCTCATGGGGCGCTTTGACCACCTTGTAGAGTCACCTCATTAAGGGCACGATCCAAGTTTTCTTCAAATTTTTAGGTCTTAGCCAGCTCATGGGGCGCTTTGACCGCCTTGGAAAGTCAGCTCATTAAGGGTACGATCCAAGTTTCCTTCAAATTTTTAGGTCTTAGCTAGCTCATGGGGCGCTTTGACTGCTTTGGAGAGTCAGCTTATTAAGGGCACGATCTAAGTTTTCCTTCAAATCTTTAGGTTTTAGCCAGCTCATGGGGCGCTTTGACCGCCTTGGAGAGTCAGCACATTAAGAGTACAATCCAAGTCTTCTTCATATCTTTAGGTCTTAGCCAGCTCATGGGGCACTTTGACCGCCTTGGAGAGTCCGCTCATTAAGGGTACGATCCAAGTATCCTCCAAATTTTTAGGTCTTAGCCAGCTCATGGGGCGCTTTGACTGCTTTGGAGAGTCAACTCATTAAGGGCACGATCCAAGTTTTCCTTCAAATCTTTAGGTTTTAGCCAGCTCATTGGGCGCTTTAACCACCTTGGAGAGTCAGCTCATTAAGGGCACAATCCAAGTCTTCTTCATATCTTTAGGTCTTAGACAGCTCATGGGGCGCTTTGACCGCTTTGGAGAGTCCGCTCATTAAGGGCACGATCCAAGTTTTCCATCAAATTTTTTTAGGTCTTAGCCAGCTCATGGGGCGCTTTGACCGCCTTGGAGAGTCAGCTCATTAAGGGCACGATCCAAGTTTCCTTCGAATTTTTAGGTCTTAGCTAGCTCATGGGGCGCTTTGACCGCCTTAGAGAGTCAGCTCCTTAAGGGCATGATCCAAGTTTCCTTCAAATTTTTAAGTCCTAGCCAGCTCATGGGGCGCTTTGACCGCCTTGGAGAGTCAGCTCATTAACAGCACGATCCAAGTTTTCCTTCAAATTTTTAGGTCTTAGCCAGCTCATGGGGCGCTTTGACCGCCTTGGAGTGTCAGCTCATTAAGAGTACGATCCAAGTCTTCTTCATATCTTTAGGTCTTAGCCAGCTCATAGGGCGCTTTGACCGCCTTGGAGAGTCAGCTTATTAAGGACACGATCCAAGTTTTCCTTCAAATTTTTTTAGGTCTTAGCCAGCTCATGGGGCGCTTTGACTGCCTTAGAGAGTCAGCTCATTAAGAGCACGATCTAAGTTTTCCTTCAAATCTTTAGGTCTTAGCCAGCTCATGGGGCGCTTTGACCGCCTTGGAGAGTCAGCTCATTAAGGGCACGATCCAAGCTTTCCTTCAAATCTTTAGGTCATAGCCAGCTCATAGAGTGATTTGACCGCCTTGGACAGTCAGCTCATTAAGGGCACGATCCAAGTCTTCTTCATATGTTTAGGTCTTAGCCAGCTCATGGGGTGCTTTGACCGCCTTGGAGAGTCAGCTCACTAAGGGCACTATCCAAGGTTTCCTTCAAATTTTTTTAGGTCTTAGCCAGCTCATAGGGCGCTTTGACCGTCTTGGTGAGTCAGCTCAATAAGGGCACGATCCAAGTTTTCTTCAGATTTTTTAGGTCTTAGCTAACTCATGGGGCGATTTGACTGCCTTTGAAAGTCAGCTCATTAAGGGCACGATTCGAGTTTTCCTTCAAATTTTTAGGTCTTAGCCAGCTCAAGGGGCGCTTGGACCTCCTTAGAGAGTCAGCTCATTAAGGACACGATCCAAGTTTTCCTTCAAATTTTTTTAGGTCTTAGCCAGCTCATGGGGCGCTTTGACCGCCTTGGAGAGTCAACTCATTAAGGGCACGATCCAAGCCTCCTTCAAATTTTTAGGTTTAAGCCAGCTCATGGGGTGCTTTGACTGCTTTGGAGAGTCAGCTCATTACGGGCACGATCCAAGTTTTCCTTTAAATCTTTAGGTTTTAGCCAGCTCATGGGGCACTTTGACCGCCTTCGAGAGTCAGCTCATTAAGGGCACAATCCAAGTCTTCTTCATATCTTTAGGTCTTAGCCAGCTCATGGGGCACTTTGACCTCCTTGGAGAGTCAGCTCATTAAGGGCACGATCCAAGTTTTCCTTCAAATTTTTTTAGGTCTTAACCAGCTCATGGGGCGCTTTGACCATCTTGGTGAGTCAGATCATTAAGGGCACGATCCAAGTTTTCTTCAGATTTTTTAGGTCTTAGCCAACTCATGGGGCGCTTTGACCGCCTTTGAGAGTCAGCTCATTAAGGGCACGATCCGAGTTTTCCTTCAAATTTTTAGGTCTTAGCCAGCTCAAGGGGCGCTTTGACCACCTTGGAGAGTCAGCTCATTAAGGGCATGATCTGAGTCTTCTTCATTATCTTTAGGTCTTAGGCAGCTCAAGGGGCGCTTTGACCGCCTTGGTTAGTCAACTCATCAAGGGCACGACCAAGGTTCTCGTTAATCTTTCGCAAAGGCACTTCCCATTGTCGTTCTGACCCTCATCAAGTCTCTTAACATTCCTTAGTATAGAGTCATCTTGAGGCAAAAACGGTATCTCTTTTATCTTTGTGGCAAAGTTTTGCTCAAACTTCACCACAAAGAGGGGCAGCTGTAGACACCTAATTTTTGCCCTTCCATAGTCTTAGTTTTTATTTTTTACAAAAAGGGTCCTAATTAAAAAATAAATAAATAATAAAAATTAACAAATAATGAAAATACCAAAAAAATAAGA
This sequence comes from Lumnitzera littorea, assembly GCA_024138015.1. Lineage (NCBI taxonomy): Eukaryota > Viridiplantae > Streptophyta > Magnoliopsida > Myrtales > Combretaceae > Lumnitzera > Lumnitzera littorea. Next base: position 36,599,779 of record JAMXBB010000004.1, on the reverse strand, counting down.
AAAGGAAAAATTATAAAGATTTCGTAGATTTTTAGGAAGTAATTTATATTAGGAATAATTAGTTTAATGTTAGTGTTAATTTTAGTTTAGTTAAAAATTTTTAATTTAGGGATTTAGATAGTTTAAATATAATTTAATTGTAATGAATATTAAGAAACAGGTCAATGGCCTAACGGATAAGTAGCGGAGCGCTTGGGTGGATTTAGTTGGAGGTCACGGTTCGAGTCTCAACAGGCACCAATGACGACCGTAACACAAACAAATCAGCCATATGTACTACCCATGATCCTAAGTACAATCTCCAACAACTAAATTTAAAGCCTTCCTGATGTAATCATCCGAATGGTCGAGCCCCTTCAGTTCATGTTGCCAAAATCTATCCGAAGCCAAATCCACGCTACAATCCAAATTCTAAGCTACGTCAATCTCGCCGCAAGTTCACTAGCCTGACGCCAATCTACAATACAAAATCCCCTGCAATTCACAACAACAGTCGCACGTCTCCACATCCGATCAAAGGAACATTGACGCCAACCACACGCTCGTCACAACAGCAAAATGTATAAGTAAGGATCACCGCATTGGTCCGACGCCACGAGATCTGCAGTAGCACTGACATCAATTGATTCAACTGTTCCCCGCGGCCACGGCCCTATCACGAACCCAACGCCCACAGCAACTCCAAGTCTGCACATATTGACGATTCCCCATGCATGATTAACCGCACACCACGAACAGCAGCTACACTACAATTTCAGACCAACCCAAGCTTCCTCGACTGGACTGCTCTCGCCTGAATGTTGCTATGCTTGCCTGACCGTCGCTATGCTCATCGACTGAGCATTCAGACACACTCACAAGCAACAACCGCTAACATGACCGAATAGCATTAGGTAAGTGATTGTTCAAGCTTGAAATTTGCGTGCCACAGCGAATTTCATACCTCCAAAGTCGTTCCGTTCTTGCCAAGTTTATTACAGTAATGAGGTTTGATGTTGAATTTCCTCATTGCGTTTTTCATTATTTGTTTGTTCTGTATTATACTTTTGCTGATTTAGGTTAGTTTTAGGGTTTTCTCATATAAAAAAAAAACTATTTTATATTATTTTTTTTTCTTTTTGCATAGGTATTTTTTTAGCATTATGATTTTAGAATTTTCTTACTTAGAAATATTTATTTTAAAAAATAAAAATAATAATAAAAACCCCATTTTAAAAATAAGACTTTTAGAGAATTTTTATAAAATAGAATAAAAGGACTTAGCGAATTAGGACCTTTTTTTGGAGTTTTGAAAAACTGAATTGATAATAACGTAAACTTGGTCGGTTTTTAAAATTAAAATAAATCAACAACACTAAAGTTTTCGGAAAGAACTACGATCGTCTGATCCCGGCTAGCGGGTACGTAGGTACCTTTGGGGCGACGATAAAATATATAGAAACTTAGGTTTTTTTTTCTTTTGATTTTTATTTATTTATTTTTAAATATTATAATTAGAAAAATAATCCTAATTTAGGCAAATAGATAGTGGTACCCGTTAAGGATTTAATAGGTTAGCCCTTGAATTCAGAATCCTCTGGTTCTTTGTTAAAATTGAAATCAAAGACCGGTAGCTAAATCGTAATCAATGCACCCAATTGATTACGGTTTCTTTTTCTTTTCCCGACTTTGGTCGGGTGGCAACTCCAAAAATTATTTTTAATAAAAAAACCGGAATTTCTCAATTTTTTTAGTCGAGGATTAATATTAAATGGCTAAGGGTTTAGTATTAATCAAGAAATGAGAAATTAATATTTTAAATAGAAAACCGAAAAATCAGACTCGATAGAAAGGTAGCCAGGTATATTTACAATAATATGGTGTATAATGTTGACTCTCTAAATGGAGTAGATGGTAGTATTGTTAAGGTAGTTGTATATAGATATAATAAGTATTTTGAAGATCTCCTAGTAGAATTGAAACTTCACAAGCCTAGATAGGATGAAAGAGTGTGTTTTCCCATTGATCATGACTTTCATGTTTATATGAAGTACTTTGACTCTAGTTTGCATTTACCTTTTTCTAATTTCTAGAAAGCTTTTCTCAATTACTTTCGAGTTTCACCCAACCTATTCTCCTTAAACTCCTATAGAATTTTAGTTGCTTTTGAGATAATTTGTGAGGAGCTTAAGGCTAGGGCTACATTACAACTATTTAGGTTTTTCTTCATAAGAAAATAGCAAGCAAATAGTTGGTTTTATGTAGCTACAAGACATGGCCAAAAGTTTATGAATGGTTTGGAATCTAAGATCCATAACTAGAATGATAAGTACATTTTAATTAGGTTAGAAATAAGCCTTGATTTTTGGAGTATTTGGTTTAAACCCATTAGGACCAAAGATATAAAACTGTTGCTGAATGATATCGTTGCCATGAAAAAAATACAAGATAGGCAAGGCAACAAAATATTATATTGGGACATTGAAAGAATAATCTAACATTATGATAATGGAGAGCCAATATTTTCTATTGAAGAAGGTATAACTCATTCTTCTTATCATACCAAGCTAAGCTAGCAAAGAGGGGCTAATCTAGACAATTCATAGGGGAACCATCAGCCTTTGAGCTTTACTTAACACAAATTTGTAAGTTTTGTATTCTCTAATGCTTTAAATTGTAATGTTCTTCTTTTCTATAGATATGGGTATAAGTGAAGTAGATCCTAGGAAATTGTTTGCCTAAGCTAAGGCAAAAAAAACAAAAGCTTAACAAGAGTGCTACTAAAGTTGCTACTAATCAGGGTGAAGCACTAAGGTAAGATGTGAAGAAACAGGTTGCTAAGAAAGAGACTTTACAGTAGGGGAATGTTCCTAAGGCTATACAAGAGAAAGTTTTGCCCCCATCGAAGAAGACCACTGTCAAAAAGCTAACTAATGAACTTAGCCAAATAGCTATACCTGAAGTTGCTACTGAAACAACCTTACCAAACCCAACTACTGCTGGTTCAACTCCATCTAAGCCGACCTCTTTGCTGAACCCTAAGAAAAGAAAGGGGAAGCAACTTGTAATGGACTTACCTAGCAAAAACTCCAAATGTCTAAAGGACAATCCGAACAAAGCTCCTTTAGAGAAGGTCCTCAAGATCATTTTGGCTAAGTTTGTCCCACAAACTGAAGAGAGCTACTATTACGTACCATGTTGGAGCTACACCATCATGAATACTACTCTGCTTTAGGTGATAAGAGAATGTCCTTAACGTTTATGATGGGGATCATCGTCCCTAAAGACAAACATATTTTAAAAAGGGATATTGATCGAACCAATAAAGGTGTGAAAGCCTACATTGCTATGAAACTGTACTATGTAAGATTTTAGCCATTTAAAGTGACTTTAATTTGCAATACTTATGCAATTATTGATCATTTGTCTTCACTTTTAATGGTCAGTAGCCATGTTTTGATAGCCATTGATGAGGTTAAAGAGGATACGAGGAAGGTTAGTATAGTATGCTTCCTTTTCTTTATATGTAACATTGAATGCCAATTGCTTTGCCACTTTGTTATTTTCATATAGAAGATAAAGGAAGCTTACATCTCCTCGAAAGCACAAAATATAGTAGCTAAGAATGTAAGAATCAAGACCGAGATGGAGGTTCAAAAGTTAAGAGGGTAGCTTGAGTCTAAGCAAAGGGCCTATAGGGAGGTATTTAAAGAGTTATTAACTCTAAGACGTAAAATGATGAGCTATTCAAGGAAACCCAAGAGTTGAAGGATCAACTTCATGAAAGGAAGGAAAAATGCTAGAGCTTGGGATAGACTAGCATCTCAATGAGTGAGGAGGAGAACAAGCTAAGGTCCTAAGTCAAGAACCTAAATATCAAAAATTCCAACCCTTTAGCCTAGTTGGCCGAACTAGTGTAGGCTTCTAAGGCAAAGCCTTTTATGGAGGAAGCTTTGGAGATTGTCACACTTAGCCAGTGATATAAGAAGTTACTTTAGAAAAAGCTGTTAGAAGGGATACAGTTGTTCGAGGAGGAGATACTAAAAGTTTACCCTGATTAAGAGCTTTCCTGCCTCAATTTTGCCGACTTTGACAATGATGACAATATAAGCAACAATGAAGAAGAGATCAACATCAAGGAAAGAGATAATGTTCAGGAGCAAAGTAATGACCATCTTATCATAGTTGATACACCTTTACTTACTAAAGAGCCTATTTTAAAAGATGTCCCCTTTGCTTTGAAGAATGTTCTCAATATTCCTACCGAAGTAACCAATGCCAATCAAGATCCCATATCAACTAACACCAGGGAAAATGTTACCGATTAAGACCCCAACTTTACAAATACCACTAAGGGAAATGCTATTAACTAACCTTCAAATTAATTCATTTCTTCATGTTTTGAACTTTTGATAGGTCGGGATATCAACCTTTCTATATGTAATCTATGAACTTGTCGAACTATTTTTTTTATATATTTGCATATTTAATTATGGCACATTTTATTTTATGTACCTTAAGAATCGGTAATACAGCGTATGCTTGAAGAGGCTTTTAAGTTTATGTCCCTATTTCAATTAGGGAAATAGTTGTTTATCCGTTAATTTGTAGATGAGGATAGGAGAAGTTTGTTAATCACTTCAGATCAAAACTTATTTCAAGTTTTCAAGTTTGTTAATTAAACTAGATTAGAATTTATTAAGGTTAATTAAGTTCATTAATCGTATTAGGTCAAAACTATTTCAAATCAATCAAGCTCATTGGCTATAGAAGGTCAAAACTTTATTAAGGCTAGCTCATTCATCACAAAGGCTTAAACTATATTATCCATTAATCGCAATTTGATTAAGACTAATTAAAATATCAATTTAGATCTATGCAATAGATTAGAAAACAAACATTTCATTGCACCACATATGAGGTTATTGCCTTACATAATTCTGAAATTACTAATGAATATTAAAGCATGATAACATTACATTCTAAACAAGAAATAAAACATAACTAATCAAACTACGTCTTTAGATTTGTGGCATTCCATGCCCATGGGATGACTTATACATCTAACCTCTCTAATCTATAGGCTCCATTTCCTACAACTTCTCAAACTTACACTAGATCTTTCCATTAAGTAACGAGTTTCCCTTGATTATTTCACATGCCTATAGCTTCCATCTTCCTACAAACCAATTCCCCTAATTGGAACACTTTATGCTTAATAGGCAACCACCCTTGCTCTATTAATGTCCTAAATTTCCTCAATGGTGTTTAGATTAGCTTTTAAGCTAACTAGTGTCGAGCTTGGTTTTTCACCTTCCCGGTTCTTTTTATAAAATTAGATCTTCTCTAAATTGATCAATACTAACCCCGACTTATTTAATATTAACCCTCAACTAGGGTTTAAAGAAGATCATTTTTTCCAACTTAAAAAAATTTAAAGTCTCCACCCGACCGGAGTCGGGAAAAGGGGTTAAGTTATAACCAATTGGGTGGATTGATTATAACTTAGCTACCGGTCTATTGATTAAAAAACCAATTTGTAAAACGGCTTTTTTGAAAACTAAAGATTTAGGTCCAGAGGCTAATTTATTAAACCCTAAATGGATACTACTTTTTAACTTTTCGAATTTAACTTCACTTTTCAAATATATCCTTTTTAATTTCTAAAAACATCTAATTGTGATACATGTAACTAAATTGATTAATTTACATAAATATCTAAAAATGAAAAAAATAAAACTTTCCATATTTTAAGTTACCCTGTATTTGCATACGGGTGCCTATGTACCTGTTAATTAGGATCAAACTTCTGTAATTCGTTTATAAAAAAACTTTAGAGGGTGGTTTGATTTTAATTTTTGAAAAAAGGTCATATTTACATTCTTACCCAATTCAATTTATCTAAGGAAATTCTTTTAAAGGGTCCTAATCAGTGTTTTATTTTTGGAAACTCTAAAATAGTCTTAATTTGGAAAAAGATCTATTTATTTTCATTTATTTTTAGAAAACTTAATTTTTCTAAGTGTGAGAACGATTTTTGTTTACTAACCTATTTATTTATTTATTTATTATTATATTATCTTATTTATTTTATACTTAATCTATTTATTTCTATAAATAGACTACTTCCTTTCTTTCTTTCTTTTTCTCTTTTTGTTTTTTCTTCTCTTTCTTTTTTTTTTCATTCTTTTTTCTTTTTTTTTTCTTTTTCTCATTTATAACATTTACAAATAAAAAAATGAATAAATAAATAAAAAATAAAAAAAGAAAGACCAAGTCTGCTCGGATTGGCTCGAATGGCTCAGATCAGCTCACTTTGACTTAGATCAACTTGGTCAGCTCACTTTAGCTTGAATCGGCTCACTTCAGCTTGAATTGGCTTGGAGTTGGCTTGGTTAACTCAAGAAATCTGATGGTGGTGGTTTTTGTAAAAACACCATAGGAAATGCTATCCTAGAGAGAGGGGAAACTTCGATTTTTGTTTTTCTAAAGTGTTTCAAAGTTTTTTTTTTTTTTTTGTGTTTTGCTAATGAAGATTAGACCCCTATTTATAGGTGTCATGGTTATGTTAAGGATGGAAAAAATTAAATGCAATATGATTTTCTTCCAATTTTGGATTGGACGAACCTAGACAATATGTAGTGCCAAATACATAGCTGTACATGTATGAATGTGCCGAAGTGTGTCGGAATGTGTCTACCATACTTAGAAGTGAGTTGGCAAATGACGTAGCTCATGACGTAACGATGACGTAACAATAAAGTGAGAAAAGAAAATAAAAGATACATTTTACACCTTCCATGAATTGAACCTAGGATCTTCAAGTCATATGCAATATTAAACCCAAATGCTTATCCAGCTGAGCTATTGGTTTTTCCTTATTCATATATGTAATTAATTGCACATATGGACTAAGTTAGCCTAAGCTAGATTCAAATCTAAGCCTAGACCCAACAACCTTTTATTCAAAACTATTGAAATTAAAATTGAAATTATATTATATTTAAACAACCTAAAAATTTATTATTTTCTAAATACCCTATTTTATTTTATGACTTCAAATTTCTTTTTTTTTTATTTTTTATAAATTTCTAATTTTTTTGTACTTTTTCCTAGTTTCCTATCTTTTTATATTTTTCTAGAATTCCTATTTTTTCTAAATTTCTTCATTTTTTGGGGCTTTATTTAATTTTCTATTTTTTTGAACTTTTTCTAATTTAGGACCTTATAACCTAATTTAAAAAATAATAAAGGGGGGGTGGCGCGCAAAAATTAGGTGTCTACAACTTGGTTTGCTATGATGTCAAAACTTTGCATGTGTAAGTTAGGTAATTCCAACTTAATTGGTAGGATAGCTTTTAACTCAAAGGCTTATCTAAATGGAGTTTCCCTATCAATGTTTTGTAAGTGGTCTTGTATCCCTAAAAAATGTTAAGGAGCTTATCAGTCCATTTCCCCTTTACTTAGCCTACTATCTGCTTCAAGCTATATAATATGGACTTATTAACAACTTCCACTTGCCCATTTGTTTAAGGGTAAGCCACTAAAGTGTGATTCAGTCGAATGTTATGCCTTTCATAGAAAGTTTGAAACTTCTAATTATCGAATTACGAGCCATTATCAATGATTATCATATAAAGGACCCCAAGCCTTACCAAGATGAAGTTTGACACAAATGACTAGACCTTATGCTTGATTATCTATGTTACTATCTCAGCTTCCACCCATTTATTGAAATAATCCATTGCAACTATTATGAATTGCCATTGTACACTGGCCTTAGGGAAAGGTCTAAGTATGTCTAATCTCCATTGAGTAAAAACCCAAGGGTTAGTTAAGTTTTATAGCTCACTTGAAGGCACATGGCTCAAAACTTCATGCTTTTGACACTATGAGCATTACTGAACTACACTCTTGGTATCTTCCTTTGTGGTCAACCAGTAATAGTTGAGCCTTAGAACTCAAACATACAATATTTGAGCTTTAACATGGTTACTACATACTATTGCATGTAGATAAAAAAGAACTTGTTAAGCATCCTTAGGCACAAGGTAATGGAGATATGGCTGAGTAAAGCCATGCTTATAGAGCTTATCATTAGTCATGGTATAATTCGTGGCTTAGTATACAAGCCTCTAAGCTTCCTTCTTATCTAGGGTTAGTACCCCATCTCTCAAGTATTCAATGATTGGGTACATCTAAGATTTCTCTTTCGAGCAAGGCTATACCTCGCAACACTATCCCATCACTTAAAGCCTCTTGCTCGATAGATACCTAAAAAATAATTTGTAATTTAAGTTCAAAAGCGATGTACTAGCCAACTTTGATAATTTGTCAATAGCAATATTTTGTGCTCTTAGGATCTTCACAATCACAAAGGACTAAAATCCCTCTACAATTACTCATACTATGGTTAAGTACTTGCTCATTACTTCTTCATTTGTCACATAATCTCCCTTAATTTGGTTGACGATTAGAAGTGAATCAAAAAACACTTCAACTTTCTCTACTCTAACTTCACTTACCAACTTCATTCCAGCAATTAAGGCTTCATATTCAACATTATTATTGCTTACTAAAATCTAAATTTTAGTACATATTATATTTTTACATAATGTGGCCATTATAGAACAAGCCATGTTCCATTGCCTTCTAGTGTTGAAGAGCTATAATACCCCAAGATTTCAAGCTAATTCAATTATTTTAGGATCCGAGCCTCTAAATTTAGGGCTTCAAGCTATATTATCCATTTTATTTTAAACTTCACAATAAAGTTAGAAAAGTTAGACGAAATAATTTAAGTAAAGTCAATTTCTCAAAATAAGCTATATAAAAATATTAATTTGAGAAAATATTAATTTATTGATAAAGTTGATAATCGTAAAATTAAAGATTTTAGATATAACAAGATATTAGAGATAAGTTAATTAACTTTTAAAAATAAAAAATAAAGTTGAATTATACATAATATACATATATTTACATGTGATATACATTATATGTATTAAATATACACATATAATAATAATAAATTATCAAAATTAGGTAAAATAATAGAAAATTAAATAAAAAATTAGATGGATGAGTCACCAAATGATGTGTCAACTTAGTCTTAATTGGAAATTATGAGTCAACACTTGATTGATGAGGAGATTACACATGTCATTTGGGAAAATGGAAAATTGACATGTGCCATACATATGTCCAAATTCTATTTAATTATGCAAATGTTAAAAAATAAATAAATAAATAGAACCCAAACCCTTAATTTCAATATTTTGGAACTCTAAAAATAAAAGAAGACAATTTAGAAAAATTAAGAAAAATAAAAATAAAAATAAAACAAAATATAGGGTTGGAATGACTTTAAGGCGATTTATGTACCAAACCACAACTTGACTGGGAGTGGCTTAAAGGTCCAATAGAGGGTAGTTAGAGAAGGCTTTCCGATAAAGTGCGGCAGTTCAATGATGGCCAAAGGCGACCAGTTTAGGTAAACTAAAATTCCGTTGGTAACTTATTTAATTTTATAAAAATATCAAATGTTGTCAATTAATTATGAAATTTAGTTTTCTAGGATTATTTTTGTGTATATTAATGTAGTAATTTTATTTTAATTAAATAATTAGTGGAAATATGGGTTCCTTAAGAAAATGCTCTATTTGGGCGAAAATTATACTAATTTTTATAAATATTAGATAATGTTGTTTCAAGCTCAATTTTTGTATATAATACACCTAATATATATAATTAATTATGGTAACAAGAATTTTTGAAATTAAGCATGTTTACTATTTTTATAATTATTTTAAACAAAATTGCCAATTTTGCCAAATTATTAAAATAATTAGTTTTTGATGAAATTAATGAATGAGCCCTACATGTTTAGACTTCTAGAGGTTTATAATGATATTTGGAATATTTATTTTTTTATCTCACATATAAATTTATTTATTTTGCCTAATTTTTCACAATTTCGAGCTAAAACCGTTATTTTCGTAAAAATAGATAATAGCTAGTTTAGTGTAATTCATGGCCAATAATTAAACTAAATATTTTTGTGAGTCTATAGGATTTTAGTGAAATTAATCAAGCTTTTATACTATTTATTACATATTTTTCTAATACAAGCTTATATATTGGCTTAACACATAATATAGTAATTACTACTAGTAAAATATTTGTCAAATTTACGTAAAATGAACACAATGGGGTTATTAAGGGTTACTGGATGAGTTTGGAAAGTGTGATTTTTAAGGCTTTTATTTCAATACTAAAGCTTGTTCAGGTCAATTACAGAGATAGGGTAACGTATAGTCAAGTTGTAATGAGAAAAGGGTATTTTTGGACCTTGATAATATTGATAGACTTTATTCTTAAGATATCTTAATAGTACTTGAAATAACGATCGTAACAATATAAAGTTTACTGAAATCGAATAGGAAATTAGTAAGATACATTTAAATGATGTTTAAAGGCACAATAAGGAAGTTTACGAGAATTTAGATTCAACCAATACTTGACTTAAAAGCTATGTTTATATTTTCATAGGTGTGATAAGTAAGGAAAAACCACATCATGAAGTTTAGGATTTTGCGCTATTATTAAGTCTAGGTAAGTGGATCTAACCCATACTTAAAGTAGATATATTGCTACTCATAACACTACGTGCTGTATAATGCTATGTTGATTGAATATAAGTATATTTTGGGTTAATTGATATGCTACTATAGTAGATGCTAATGTGGTAATTTTGAATGATAGTAACTGCTTCTTAGTTAAATTGTTATGTTGCTATGTAGGGTGATGAATTGTGTTTATGATTGAATGTGCTAACTAAGAAAGTTAAGTGATTGCAAACTCAATCTTCAAGGTGTTCACTTAAGTGAACCCTAAGTAAGATACTAGAATTTCACTATGGAGAGTTTGAAAACTAGAATCAAATAACTAAGTTTAATAAAACTTAAAAATTGATTGTATTGATTGATATTCTTGAATTGCTATTGCATATCATAGCATAGCATAGCATGGTACGGCACAATACAGTACGACACAAAAAGGGAACTACTAGTCATAGCTTTCAAAATGAGGCTTCCAAGTGATCATGAAAAAAGCATGGTTTTATGAACTCGGTTTTTGAAAGCATATAGATTGCATTACTTGAACATTGCGACTATTTTGATAATCAAATTTGGTAAACTATAGTGTGTGGTCTAATTTGACAGTGTTACCACTTTAATTTGGTAGACTATAGTATGTGGTCTAATTTGGCAGTGTTGCCACTTTAATTTGGTACACTATAGTGTATGGTCTAATTTGGTAGTGTTACCACTTTAATTTGGTGAACTATAGTGTGTAGTCTAATTTTGTAAAGCAAAGTTAGGGGTCTTACTTCCAAGCAGCTCCTTGTTTCCCATAGGTTCCTAAAAAGTATCTAGATGCTTGGCTATGTTGATTAACCAGAATAAGATTAGAGGGTATAGGATATCGGTACCGATGCATACCATGTACATGAGCATAGCATACTGCATTATTAGCCATAAATGCTTGATTGGGCAGATGCATAAGTGAAGTTGAACTTGCAAGTTATAATTGAAATGTTTCAGTTGTCATATATAGTATTGTCTATCATATTGTCTATATTATATTGTTTGTTATCCACTCTCACTCAACTTCAGTAGCTGAGAGGATAAAAGGTTTTATCCTTAGGTTAACCACATCACGAAGGCCCAACACTAAGGGGGGATAATATATTAAGAGCATAAGTCGAAGTCAGCAACTTTTATATGAAACCTGTACTAAGTTAGGAATTCTATTATTATGAAGATGACAAAGGAAAAAGTTGGTTCATGTTTTGATGTAAATATTATAATGTACACATAAGTTATAACAGAATGTCCAGCTGAACTTCATTGTAGCAACCCTTTTATCATGTAAACAATGTTGTCTTTTGATAAATGAGTAGGTTAAGTAAAGTTTTCAATAAGTATTCCTGTATGATGGTGCATTCCATGCTATGCCAGGATGTGACAAGAGCCATCCACGTATAAGTTCCAAACAGGTTTTTCAACCATCTCAATGCTATCCTCTTCTCTAGTGAGTTATGCTATAAAGTTTACCAATACTTGTGCTTTAAGTGCCATTTTAGGTTTGTACTAAAAACCATAGGCAATTAATTTGAGAGCATATTTCATCATCCTGCCCAAAGCATGAAGTCGTTGCAAGGCCTAATCTCCTGTAATAAGAGTTTCTAAGTTTTAAAATTTATAAACCTATATTCTATTCTTAACTCGTTAATCCTCCTTTGTTTGAAAATTGCAATGTATTTATATTCTTCTCATTAAAGGCCCGAAATACACCATTTCAAGACACCCCTTGATGTTTAAACTCGTTCCATGCATTGGTTAATGTGAAATAGTTTAAAAAGAATCATTATGTCCACTCCCGTCACACTCATAACTCATGGCATGATTGTCTCGAAAAAAAATAGTCTCCACTAATCATAGCCATAATGTTAGACGTGATTTCCTTGTCTCAATTATTTCATCTCAGTACACCCATGATAGAGGGAGTTATCCCCCCCCAACCCCCTAATATACAATCACGGGTGTAATGAATAGGAAGATCACAATACTTCCATTGGTCATGCCCATAATGGAGGGCATGATAGGCAATGGGCACTCATTTCTTCCATAATTACCTCTTTTGTCTTTTCCATTTTAGGTAACATGCTCTAACTTTTTAGGTATAAATACCATTTTGTAATATGTAGTGGCAACAATAATCATCTAATATTGAATATGCTTCTCTTTAGTGTTCTAGTGTGCTTACTCCTTTTTTCTTACTCTTACCCTAACCCTTAAGAAAGACTAGGTGGCAAGTGTCCTCACTGAGTTGCTCGTGCATTATATGTAGCTAGTTTTATAAGTCTATAGAGTTTCCTTAGTGCATTACATCCTTAGGATTGTTCGTGGTTTACTTATTTATTTCATTTTCTAGTTCTAATTTTTTGTATATCATCACCTTTTACTTCAAGCTTTCTACAAGCTTGGACCCACCGTAATACCTTTGCCCATATCTGCTATTAGCACATCGTATCACCATATAACCCAAAAACTAGCTTGATGTAGCATAAAAAATGCATTTCTGTCGGTTCAGCTTCATGTTACAACTTCTCAATGTATCAAATGTCTCATACAGGTTAGCAAGATGTTGATCTTCCTCCTTGCTCTTAACTATCATATCATCGACATACACCTCAACATTACAATGGATCTAAGGCTTCAATATCTTTGTCATGAGGCATTGATAAGTGGCACTATTGTTTTTTAGCCCAAAGGGCATGACTTTATAGCAATATGTTCTAAAGTTTCTGACAAATGAGGTGCGCACCTTGTCCTCCTTTTCCATCCTGATTTGATTATATCTAGAAAATGCATCTATGAAATAAAGCAAGGCATGCTTAGTAATTGAGTCCACCATTTAGTCAGTCGTCGATCAAGGAAAGCTAATCCTTAGGGCAAGCCTTATTCAAATCAGTGAAGTCTATGCATACACTACCATTCAGCTTCTTAATGAGCATAAAATTAGCTAACCATGCCAAGTAGGGCTCTTCCCTTATGAATCCTACCTTCAGTAACTTTTGGACTTCTTCCTTAATTGCAGCCTGCCATTTAAGGGCAAAATGCCTCTTCTTTTACTAAATAACTTTTGCATTAGGATCTATCTTTAACTTAAGTATCATTACTTCTCTCAGGATGCTTGACATATCTGAGGGAGCCTATGCAAACACATTAGCTTTGTCTCAAAGGAACTTTATCATATCTTAACTGATCTTCGTCAACAAAGGCTTCCTAATCTTATTGGTTTTATCAAGATCACATTTAAACTAAATTTCTTCAACACTTTCTATACTACTGGACTTACTCTTTAAATTTGCATCATGTAGAAAACTTCCTCGCATTTGAGAACTCTTAAATATAATGACTTAACCAACTATTGATCTCCCTTCCAAACTCCAACCCCTAGAAGAGTAGGGAACTTAGCCTTTAGATGTGCTATTGAGGGAAATATGCCAAACAAGTTTTGGCATGGTAGGCCCATGATCACATTATAAGGTGATCAACCCTTGACAATGAGGAAGTCCACTTTATCTTCTGTCATATTGTCATCATCTCCAATCTAAATTATGAGTGTGATCACTCCAATCACTTATACGGGCTACTTATTGAACGTAAATAGGTCATAGTCATAAATCTCAACTATGCTTTAATTTTTAGCTTCATCTGGTTGAAGGCATGTTGGAATATCATTCAGCCGAACTTCCCATGTCAATCAAAATTTTCTTGACTTTAAAGTTGGTAATCCTCATGCTAATTACCAGCACATCATCGTAAAGCCTTTGTATACCTTCTAAATCTTTCTTTGTGAAGGAAATAGAGTTGTCAACCTTTATTTTCTTACCATGCACATTACAAACACAATTTATGATGTTAGTTGAGCTCAAAGAGCAAGACTGGCCCAACTTAGAGGGTCTGCAAACAATGGTGTTTATGACATCATTTAGGGCCCTATTGTTGTTACCTTTGTCTTTCGCCTCCCTTCTAGTTTGTGGAGGTTAATCATCTTTATCCTACTCATCTCTTCTCCCTTGTGTTGGTTACTCAATGTTCTCAGCATCACAAGCTAAGAACTCGCTCAAATATCCTCTTTGGATTACATCCTTGATAGCATTCCTATGTTATATGCACTTGTCTTTGTTGTGACCTTTATCACAATGGAAATCACAATATTTACTTGAATTCCTTCGTAATGGATTTCCTATCATACATTTAGGCTATTACAGTATTGCTGGTTTTGTACTTCCATTAATATATCCGATATTGGATGATTAAAGGGAGTGTAGAAAGAGTAGGTTAGAATCCCTTTCACTATTACCCCCTTCTAAGTATTGGTCATCCCAACCACCAAGTCTATCCTTTGTACTTCTTTTATTCTTGTCATTCTTTTAATTAGTTTTGTTTTGGGAGACCTCGCATCGAGCTTTTATGTGATCTTCCTATCAAATGTAAGAAGTAACTTTATCCTTAAATGCCATAAATATATTTGGCTTATTTTTTGCCAGATGATTGAAGAAGTCTCCATGTGGCTTCACTCCATCGATTACTATGTTCAAGGTAATACTCATATTTAATTCAGGGATTTGAACCATCTCACCAAAAACTTTGTTAGGTATTTCCTAATAGATTCATCAAATCTTTGTTTGATAGTGTTAAGGACAAATAACTCCTTAATAAAGAGTTTACTTGTAAGGAAGTGTTGTAAAAGCAACTCTACCAAATCTATAAAATATGTTATAGTGTTCAACTTCAATGCTCAAACCATGAACTCGTAGCATTCTATAGTATTGAGGGGAATGCTTGGCAAGCCACCGAATTACTCAAGCTATGCAACTTACTAATAGTGCAATGATATTCAAGGTGATCCTCAGGGCTTTTTGTCCCATTGTAAGTCTTGAAGAAGTTTGATGTATCAAGGCATCACTACTTCAAGAATTTCTAGAACAAATGGACTCTTCTTAATAGTAAATTGACAATTAGCTGAAGCAAGATGATGGGAATCAGAAACCTAAAACCTTGACCCGAGCCTAAACTCAAGGTCTTGAAGGACTAAAGAAGCGAATTCTCTCACTCCAACTGAAGCCAAGCTAATCCTCACGACTGAACAATTTCATCTACTAAGCCAAGCTATTTTAGTGCTATCAACCATCATGTGCCAACTTGACTCACATTCCTTTGATTGCTTGGCTAGTGTAGAAATCAACTCTACTTTGCCAATACCGACCACTAGTTCAGCAGCTTGTGTTAAGAACCCTAAGACACATCCAAGACCACATCTCCTTGAAAGGACCCTTAGGTCTACTTAGTACCCTACTCGATAATACTTAGCTTGACCATACAATTTGTCTATTTATGCTAAAAGCGACCTAATGATTGCTCGCCATGTGTACAGCCTTATATGAAAGATTCATCGCACCAATCATCAATTTCTTTGAATTTTCATTTGTACACTTTTATTATTCCTTATACATTACTTATTTTAAACAATACCCTTTTTGTCTTTTCTATTTTAGGTAGGATGCCCTAACTTTTTTGATATAAATATCCTTTATAATATGTAGCCAAATCATACATCTAATATTGAATATACTTGATTGTTCCTTTTATGAGCTAATGTTCTTACCCCTCCTTCCTTACTCTTATCCTAACCTTTAAGCAAGGCTAAATAACGAGTGACCTCATTAAGCTACTTATGCATCATATTGAGCTAGTTTTATGAGTCCCTAGAGTTTCCTTAGTGTGTCATATCCTTGGAATCATTCATAGTTTGCTTAATTATCCTGTTTTCTTATCCCTATCTTCACATTTTGTTACCTTTCACTTCAAGTTTTCTATAAGCTTAGACCCACCCTAATACATTTGCTTATTATCTATTCTTCATACGTCATATCATCTTAGTATTAGGGAGGAGGTTCATTTGGGTAAGTTGTATTTGAGCTTTCTTCTAAAGTAGTCTTTGTTATGATAGTGTATTATAGTTGCATAGAGGTTAGCTATGAGTATTCAAGTAAGTAGAAGGAAAAATAATGTGCCATGGTTGTATACTCTATTTTGCCCTATTTCAAACATACAAAAACAGAGTAAGTTTCAATTGGATTTCTTGTTCTTCGAAGTAGTTGTTATGATGATAGTTAGCTTGAACTTTCGTGTAGAGAAGTATGTAAGTGAGTTGTTTGGCTTAAGAGGATAGTATCTATTGTTTTGTGGATTCTAAGTTTGTTTATTGAGTTCTATCGAGAGGATGATGGATCCAAGTGTTGGCATTGGTATTGGAGATGATAATAGCGATGTTGTCCACAATAGACAACAACCCCACAGCATACCCCTAGAAGTATAGATGAGCAAATTGATAAGATGGCTAACCTTATAGCCTATTTGATTAGAGTTATTCATGCATTAGCCTTTTAACCTACAAAGGCCATACAAAATACTCCCTAAGCCACTTAACCTATGAGAGGACAGATCCCATCTCAATAAGATCAAGGTAGAGGAGTATGTGGATATATGTAGAGAAGGATTGACTTAAGTGATATGGATAAAGAAGCAAGAGTAGAGTATAACAAGTAAGAGCAATGAGCTTGAGCACCTTGAGCTGCCAACCATTTAAAGCTTCAGATTCCAAGCTTCTATGGTTCTAGGAATGCTGATAACTATCTAGACTAAGAAGAGAAGGTAAAGTGTGTTTTTTATTACTACCAATGTGAAGATCGTAAGAAAGTAAGGACTGCTGCTATCGAGTTCTTTGGTAATGCCACGATGTGATGGAAAAACTTCCAAATTATGAGAAAACAAAAAGGATATGGGGAAGTAAATACTTAGCCTAAGATGAAGAGGATACTTAGAAATAAATTTGAACCAAATACTTATTTGTAAAATACTTTTTCTCGACTTCAACAGTTGAGCAAAGGAAGCCAAACTGTTAATGAGTATGTTCAAAAGTTCTAAATAATGATAATTCAATGTCAAGTGGATGAACCATTAACCTAAAAAATATCCAAATTTCTCATTGGATTGAGAAGTGACATCCAAGATATCATGAAGCTTCAACAATTTACTATACTGGACAAAGCTATAAGAATAGCTTAGCAAGTGGAAAGGTAGAAGAGGAATAAGCTGATCTAACCTCTAATGAGTTGACCGGTATAATCAAGTCAACCCACTCAAGGAAGTCATCGAACTCAACAAAGTGCTGAACTAAGTAGAAGAACAAATGTCAAAGCTAAACAAAAAAGTTGACCAACTAAAGGTGAAGTGCCATAGAGAACTTATGAGAAAGGATAAGGGTTTAGGAGGAAGACGAGCTAGATTAAGTGTTTTAAGTGTCAAGGGTTTGGACACATGGCCACCCAATGTCTAAATATAAGAATTTTGATTATCAAAGGAGACGCTTTAAAACTCAACATGGATAGTACCGATGAATAGCTTGAGTAAGAGGTTGTTTCCAAGAAGGATGCCACCCAGGAGGATGAGCTTGTTGAAGACGATGTGTTTGCTGAGGATTTGGACAAAGTAACTTTGGTTGTCTAACGTAGGATGAGTATGAAACCTCTACTGAAGAGGAGCAGAGAAAAAACTTATTCCACATCACTTGCAAAGTGAATGAGCAAGTTTGTGAGCTCATAGTAGATAGTAGAATCTACACCAATGTAGTGTCTGCTAACCTAATTAAGAAGCTCAAATTGTCGATTATCTTATACCCGAAGTCATATAAGTTACATTGGCTAAATGAGATAGGGCACTACATGTCACTTAACAAGTGTTATTGCCAATCTCCATTAGAAATTATTCTAATGAAATTCTTTGTGATGTGCTACCCATGCATGCATCTCATGTGTTACTAGGCCAACCTTGGTTTTTTTACCAGAGGGTTATGCATGATGGATTCAAGAACACATATGTGTTTGCGAAAGATGAAAGAAAGATTACTTTAAACCCTATGACATCGAGTCAAGTTAGCAAGTTATAAGCTAAACTTGTTCGATGATTTAAGAAATCCTTGATTCTAAGTAAAACTAAACTCTAAGAAGTTATTGAGGCCAACATGCCAACCTTTCTATTAATCAAGTGATTACTAAAGTTGAAGGAGTAAATTTAGCTACCCTTAGAGGTCAAGGAACGATTGGATGAGTATGCTAATCTATTTCTTGAATAGTTGCCTAAGGGATTACCTCCTTTCCAAAGCATTAAACACTACATTGACTTAATACTCAGTATTGCTATACAAGTTAGCCTATCGGATGAATTCTGAACAAGTTGCAAAGCTCCAATGATGAGTCAATGAGCTACTAAAAAAAGGATATGTAAGGGAAAGTCTTAGCCTTTATGCTATGCTAGCACTTCTTGTACCCAAAAAGGATGGTACCTAATGTATGTTCATAAATAGTTAAGCCATAAACAAGATTATGATCAAATACGAATATCCTATCCCTAAGTTAGATGACATGTTCAATGAACTGAATGGGGATAGGGTCTTCAATAAAATTGATCTAAACTCTAGTTACCATTAGATTCGAAGTAGGCTGGGAGATGAGTGGAGAACTACATTCAAAACTTGGCATGGTCTTTAGGAGTAGATGGCAGTGTCCTTTGGCTTATCAAATGCCTTAAGTACCTTCATGAAATTGATAAACTATGTGTTGCGAAACCTAATCAAAAGGTATGTCGCAGTATATTTTGATGACATCCTTATATATAGTGCTGACTTACTAAGCCACTCTGAATATCTCCATGTCGTGTTTAATATGCTTTATGCTAAGAGATTATTTAGCAATTTGAAGAACTATTGTTTCTATTAGGAGGAAGTGATTTTTCTAGGATATGTAGCTGGTGGGGGAAGCTTGCAAGCTGATGATGATAAGATCTAAGCCATTGTCAAATGGCTAACCCGAACTACTTGAGGTGAGAAGTTTCTATAGACTGGCTTCCTTTTACTGAAGATTCTTTAGAAGTTTTAGTACCATTGTTGCACTCCCTATTAAGCTGATAAAGAAGAATGTTGAATTCAAGAAGGGGGAGAAAGAGGAGAGAAATTTTGTTAAGGCAAAAGCATGATTGACTTTTGCACTAGTATTACCTTTGCCTAACTTCGAGAGGATTTTTTAGCTCAAACGCAACTCGTTAGGCTTTAAGATTAGCATTATCTTGATGCAAGATGGCCAACTAATTACTTACTATGGCAAGAAGCTAAGAGGACCTTAGTTGAACTTCTCATTGTATGATAAAGAACTCCTAGCCCTTATCTGATACTCTAAGTATGGCAGCATTACTTATTGGTAAGAGAATTTTTCATTTATATAGATCATGAATCCTTGAGGCACTTAAAAAGTTAAATTAAATTATCAAAGAAGCAAGCAAAATGGATTGAATTCCTTGAAGGATTCAACTTTGTGATCAACTACAAATAAGGCAAGGCTAATGTGGTTGTTGACGCCTTATCACACCGACATGTTCTTCTTACTAAGCTATAGATAAGACTCTTAGGATTTGCGGGCATCAAAGAGCAATATCCTCATGACCTACATTTTGGTCCTATATATGGAAGATATGTAGAGGGAAGAATGGTAGATAACTACCATATGGAAGATGGTTATTTATTTTGAAGTGGTAAGTTATGTGTGTTGACTTATTCTATACAAGAGTTATTAGTAAAGGAAGCTCATGGTGGAGGGCTCTCTAGCCATTTTGGAGAGAAGACGATGTATGAGCTATTAAGTAGAAGGTTCTTTTAGCTAAAGATGAGATAAGATATGCATCAGATTGTTGAGACTTATGCTACGTGCAAGAAGACCAAATGTCGAGTAGACCAGGGGAAAGCAATGCCTTTGCTTGTCCCACTAAACCCTACACTAAGTTGAGTGTAGACTTTGTTCCTTAGTTGCTAAGGATTGCCTAAGCTAAAAACTCTGTTATGGTTGTCATGGATATATTCAGTAAAATGGCACACTTTGTAGCCTGCTCTAAAACTAACGATGTTTCAGTTATTTCTTTTCTTTTTATGAAGGAGATTGTTCGTTTGCACAGCGTATTAAGAAGTGTAGTCTCAAATAGAGACACAAAGTTTCTAAGACATTTATAGAGGACTCTTTGGCATCATATGGGGACTAAACTAATCTTCAGTACTTCTTGCCACCCATAAACTGATGGCTAAACATAAGTAATCAACTATACTTTAAGATTACTGCTTAGAGCTACAGTAGGGAAGAACTTAATTGATTGGGATGTTGATTCACCTATTGTGAAATTTTCTTACAACTGTATGATGCATGACACCACCAAACAAACACCCTTTAAAGTCGCCTATGGCTTCAACCTATAACTACCCCTTAATCAAGCCTTAGTACCCCTACTCAAGCAAGAAGACCTTGATGCAAAAACCCAAGCACAATCTCTATAGTAGATCTACCAGAAGGTTGCCCGGTAAATTGACTAAGCTGCTAAGAAATTGAGATAAAAGAGTAAAGAAAGAAAGACAGTACAATATCAGCTTGGCGATTTAGTATGGCTATACTTGAGTAAGGAGAGGTTTCCAAACAAGAGAAAAAATAAGCTATCTACCTAAGCTAAAGGCCCTTTTCGAATAATCCAGAGGATCAATGACAATGCCTATCAACTAGAACTACTTGAAGACTATGGAGTTTCTAACACTTTTAATATTGCCAACCTCAGCCCCTATTGACTTAAAAGAGAATCGAATGAAGACCAATCTGATTTGATCCCATATCTAAATCAACCTAGAAGGGATGATGGGAATCAAACAATTGGACCCTTGACCCAAGCACAACCTCAAGATCTTAAAGGACTAACAAAGTGGATTCTCTCGCTCCAAACAACTCCAATCGAGGCTAAGATAATCCTTACTGTTAAACAATTTCATCTACTGAGCTGAGTTATTTCAATGCTATCAACCATTATATTCTGACCTAACTTACGTTCCTCTGACTGCTCGATTAGTCTAGAAATTTGCTTTGCTCTACTAGTACTGACCACTAGATTAGTAGTACTTATGTCAAGAACCCTAGGATACATCTAAGACCACATCTCATCGAAAGGACCCCCCAGGTCTACTCGACAATCCCTAATGTAACCATACAATTTGTCTATTTATACTAGAAGTAGCCCCAATGATTGCTCACCACATGTCCAACCCTACATGAAAGGATTCATTACACCAATCATCAATTTCTTTAAATTTTCATTTGTACCCCTTTATTATTCCTTATACATTACTCATTTTAAACATTATCCTTTTTGTCATTTCCATTTTAGGTAGGATGCCATAACTTTTCGAGTATAAATATACTTTGTAATATATAGTCACATCATACATCTGATATTAAATATACTCAACTGTTCCTTTTGTAAGTTAATATGCTTATCCCTTTTTCCTTACTCTTATCCTAACCCTTAAACAAAATTAAGTAGCAAGTGACGTCACGAGCTGCTTGTGCATCATATCAAGCTAGTTTTGTGAGTCTACAAAGTTTCCTTAGTACATCACATCCTTGAAATCATTTATAGTTTGCTTAATTATTTTGTTTTCTTATTCCTACTTTCGTATTTTATCACCTTTCACTTCAAGCTTTCTATAAGCTTAGACCTATCCAGATACATTCACTCTTATCTACTCTTGACACAACGTATCACAAGAGCACTTAGATGCAAAGGACCAACGTAATGCACTTTCTATGGCTACTTTCCTTTGATTGCCTTCTTAAGTGTAAGGGTTGAAGTTTCATGTATTACTCCAACCTACTTCCTTCACAACTCAAGTGAACGAACTGAGTTACTAGAATCTTCAACACTATTATTGTCGTGTTCATGGATTTGGTTAGGCAAGTTGTTCTTTCAAATTAGATTCAAAATCTTATTGTTTTGCTTAGATAATTCTTGATTTTCCTTGGCTAGATTAATGTAAAGTTGCTCCAATCTAGCCAGCCAATCTTCATTAAGGTGGTGCTTACTCCCTTCCCGGAAATTGTTGGGAAGGAGTACCAGTACCAACACTCTTAGTTAATCTAGTTTTAGCCATTAGTATAATGGTTCGAAATAGATGGCACAAAAATGTTGGTGGTCAAAGTCCTCACTAGGTGTCAATTCTTGAAAGAAAGAAAGAAGTTAGGCTATGGGGAAGTTGAGGCTAGTCAAGCATAGCCACTCTAATGCCTAAGTCAAAGTTTGTTTGAAGAAAGTAAGCAACTAAATGTTTAAAGTGTGTAAAGAGTCCTTACAATAGTGGTGTTCCTATATTTATAGGTGCTTATTTGATAAATGAAGTGATAGGTAGTTCAATTGCCTATGACAATACCTCATTTTAATTACATGTTAGAAACTATGGAAAGTGGGTAGTTGTGAGTTTAAGGTTTGGCATTTGTTAAAGTGTTCGTACCTTTCATTTTAATTCAAAGTGTTTGACTAAGATAGGTGGAACTTTTTAGCCCATCAATTGGCTAGGCCCAAAGTCTTCCTAGCCTAATAAGATAGGACAGGTCAGCAAGGAGTGAGACGAGCAATAGCTAAGGAGGGAAAAAATCCACTAACATCACTTAGCACACCGAGCACCCTTAACACTCTCTCCAAACACTCTAAATATTTCCTTTTTATTCTCTTTACTAACTTAAATATTAGAGAGCCACATTGATACCTCCATATAAGGCTTTTTTGCTGGTCCTCAAATAAACATGGCTGATAGACCACTTGAAACAACCATCAATCTACCACTCATGGTATCAACCATCACCACATTCTTTTTGAGATTAAATGCTAAAGGTTGATGTAAAACTTTCTTGATCCAATTTCCAACTCTAATTCATTCTTTAAATTAAAATTTCAAATTTCATATTGAAATTTTCGGACCATACTTATTGAATCTTTGCTTATTGATATTCTCATAAAACTCCTGTTTTCAATGCCTACTCTTAATCCCTCTTATAATTCAATGTTAGAACTATAATTTGTGAATTAACTCAAGAAAAAATCCCCAACATATAAATTTCTAATTCTTCGATCATAATTTAACACTAATAGGTTTACGGTTTGTCACTGATGACCATTTTTGAATTTCTAAAAGTTTTTTTTTATCACGTTGTTTGTTAAAGATTTCTTATTGTTATATTATACTCTCTACTCGTATCAATTCTTGTTATGATTTCTATAATTAAGAGTTTAAAGATCTAGGATTGGGAAATCACATGTTATGATGCGCCTCCTAACCTCTCTCTCATCCCCTGTCAAAGTAAGAAGTTTAATTTACTAGAATAAATTATGAAAGAGGACCTATGATCACATATACTGAGAGTGGGCACAAATCTAAGGGAATTAATTTTAGGAATGATTTTGGACTTGTTTCCTATTATATTCAATATTTACCTTAAATCTCTTAAGATTTATCTTTGATATAATTAGTTGTTTTGCTTTTATTCACTTATTTTATTTAATTGATGGACGTGGAATATTTCAAAATTAATTTAAGAATTTATGAAAATAAATTTGTGATTTTGCAGACTTTAACCGAATGAATAGGGATAGGGATCAATTGATAGAAATTTTTCTTTAGGATATAATTATAAAAAAAAAAAAAAGGGGAAGAGAGTCGTAGAGACCGAAAATGACGATCATATCAATAGTTTACTTAAGCTGTTCTAAGATTTATGACAAATCCTTAAATAGTGAAATGAAAATTTGATTTAGATTATAGTGTCAAATATGAATATAAAATTATCATACAAGTTTAACATAAAATTTGGAGTTGTCAAGTGTCCTTATGTGACTGGCAGGTTTAATCTACATAACATAATTAAATTATGTTCAATAAACCGATATGCATTTGACTTCGATATTTGGATGAAAAAATTAAACGAGTAATTTCGGATTAAAGAAGAAAAGAGGTGGTTAGGATACGGTGATAAATGAATTCAGTTTATAATTGTGAAATGTAGCACCACAAACGGATATCTCAACATTGTCTAAATGAAGTATATAATGTTCATGAAGTATCGCTTGTAAAACATTTTGTCCGTTCAAATTAGTGTGAGATTTCGGCTAAAACTTCACATTAATTCAACTGCTTCTTATGTGCCGGTCACTTTAATGGCCATTGGAATGTATTAAATTGTTAGATAAAGAAGAAAATAGAAATGGTTATTGTATCGTCTCTTTTAATAAGTGTATTATTTAATCCGTGCCTCTTATTTCTATAGAGTAAAACCCCACAATTTCCCGAATAACTTTTTGATTCTTTTACAGCCGTTAGTCTCAAATGAAAAAATATGAAAAATACCAATGCCCAAATTCCAACAAGTGTGGTTATCAGCATCCTGAAATTACTACTTATAATTTTCTAAACTTAGATTGGATGCAGATGCAAATAGAACTATAAACTCTCTAAAGATAGCAATCACCTTTAAATTGTTTTTTCTTTTTCCTACTTATTTTTCCCTTATTCTTGAGATTCCATTTCTTGATTTTTAGCCATCAAAAAGCACCATAATTTCATAAAAAATTGAAAAGATTTATTCATGTGTTGCAATGGAAGATGAAATAGATAATGCAATATGTAGTTAACCTAATGAAAAAGACCGGGTTTTTCTTTTTTTTCCTTTTTTGTTTGGACCGGCCGGGAAAAAGGAACTGAAGTTTGTTCACTAGATTAACTACAGATTGCATTAATCTATATGGAAGTTGCTCAACTAGAAAACCTATTCTCTCCATCCGATGAAGGCTTCCAATGTCCTACAGCCTTGTAATAAATATAGTATCTTTTAAGACAGAGAACAGAGAAAACTGTATTTTGGTCAAAAGCTTATGAAAATAAGAGTAAACTGGTGGTCTTGCTAGGTCTTTTAGTAATTCCCTATAATGGGTGACCGCGATATTAGTTGATAAACTACACTTTCCCAAAGGCACCAACACCCCCACCCCACCCCACCTACCCCGGGTTCCTTTTTAAAATATTTACTAGCGTCATCATGGGGATCTTCAAATACATAGTGATGATATCAACACTTATATGCATGCTTGCCTTTATTCACACTCCAATTTATACATTAGTTTATTATTTTGTAGTGGGTTATAGTTTAAGGTATTTTTATATTGAGTTTGTTGACAAGGCTTCTTTAATAAATCAACTTAAGCCCAACTCTAATTAATCCAGTCTAGGTACAATTTATTCTTACCCGCTATAAATATGGGACAAGTGTCCCAAATAAGGAGATTCTATTTTCATTCTCTTCCACTTCATATAACTTATTAGTTTTACTTTTACAATAAGAGGCTAACTTAAATATCAAAGTGATCACGCTAAAACTTCGATACCTTCCTTCGCCATTTTCTGTTTTGTAGGTGTTCATTCATCCTGGTGAGAAATGATTGCCAATGATTGGCACCATTTGTGGGAATCGATAAAAAAAAAACAATAAAAAAGTAAGAGAGAGAGAGAGAAGAAAGCATAATTAGCCATCATGACTTGGAAATGAATTTCTAAAAATGTAGAATACAACAATATTCTATCCCACATATGATTCTTCTAGATTCCTTGCTAGTATTCAATTGAATTTTTTCTCCACATCCAGTTAGTTTGTTCACAATTTGCTAAGGGACTACTACTTCAAGCGTCTTTTACTTGAACTTGTATTGTTCAAATATATTTTACAAGTTGAACCACCATATTGCACCAATTCTTAAAAAATACGTGAAATCGGAAGACAAGATGATGCGGATGGGCAAGAAGGAGTGACATATGGCCACCAATATCTCATGAGCCAAAAGAGGATAGGTCCGAACTGTAAGATGGTCCAAAAGATAAACGATAGTCGAAGGTTAAATAAGGATCCTTGTGTACTAATGGTAGATATGATACACCAACACCTCATACAAGCTTAGGTTATACTTAATGTTATACACAAGTGTGACCAAAGGACACTTGCTACTAATATATGCTTACAGCAAACTAGATCAAAGTAAACAAGATCAAGCAAAGGACACTTAGCTTACAAGGGGAAATATGCTAGAAATTCAATATCTTAGTTGCTCGCGGGTATTACATTTACAAGTATTTATATAACTCAATTAAGGTAAGTCTTAGGTACACGTCAATTACAAAAAAAGTATTCTTACTAGAAAAGGAAAGGGGAATAGATTACAAGGGTAAAGTTGTAAACAAATAAAAAGGATATTTGGTTACAAAAAGAATAGTAAGGATATCAAAATAATGGGACATGTGTCTACTATCTACTCTATGGTCCAAATGATGCTATATGCCAAGCAAAACTGATTCTGAACAAAGTGATTCAGGTCAACTATACAATAGCTTGGCAACTTAGCTATTTAAGGCTTCGGAAGGGTTGGTCCAATGTATAGCCATTCTTTTGATAAGCTTCGGCTAGCCAGCTCGACAATGAGGTAGCTTAGCCTCAAACGTAAGTCAGCTCGAAGATAGGTGGATTCAATGCTTAACTTTGGACTGGTACAACAGTAAGAAGTCAGTTCAATAATAGGTTGGTCTCCTCAGGGGTCTTTGAGATGAGATAGAGAGAGATCAAAATAGAGTACCTCGGCTAGTTAAGGTAGAGAATGTACTATTCTTCAAAGTTTAACTCTCCTTGGATCGTTTGGTAAACCATATGGGCAAGTCCTCGAGCTCGGGAGCTAATGATTGGTTCATAATCTCTATCATCCCCTCCAGGCTATTTAAGATCTAGGATCAAATCTAATTATGGTTCTTGTTGATCATCCTTGGGAACATGCAGATGGAGATCAGAAATATTAAAGGAGTCTGAGACTTGATATTCTTTAGGTAGTTCATTTCAGTAAGCATTGAAGTTGATCTTTTCTAGCACCTTAAATGGTCCATTGGCTTTAGGAGATAACTTGCTCTTCCTTAAACTTGGGAATCAATCTTTATTGAGATGGATCTAAACCAAATCACCAGGCTGAAATTCTCTACCCTTTTGTCCTTTGCCTTGCCTCTTAAGCTTAGTGGCAACTCGACTTAGATGTTCTACTACCTTTTGGTGCATTGCCTTGATGGTCTTAGTTCTTTCTACGGCTGACTAATGCTCATTTTAGCTTAAAAGGGATGTTTGATCTAATGGAAGCTCAAGTTTAAATCTATAGGCGATCTCAAATGGCAACATTGTTGTAACACTGTGGGCAGTCCTATTATAGGCGAACTCAATTATGGGCAAGCATAGATCCTAATCAGTCATGTTCTGACCAATAGCAACTTAAAGCAAAGTTCTCACAATTCTATTGACAACCTCGATCTATTCGTTCATCTGTAGATGGTAAGATGTATTGAATAACAATTTGGTTCTCATTTGCTTTCATAATATCCTCTAGAAGCGACTCATAAATTTCGAGTCACTGTCTAAAACAATGGTCCTAGGCACCCATGTTGCTTGACAATCTCCTATAAGGAAAGAAAGAGGTAACTGAATTGTCGTTAGTTTTAGAGACCACCATGATGGAATCCTTCCCTCGAGACATCCTCGACAATCCTAACATAAAGTCCATGCTCAAATCAAACCATAGTTTGGTCAAGATTACCATAGGTATATGTTATTCTTACTCAACTTAGCTCTTAGCCTTCTACAGGTAGCACATCTTTCTAGTATAGATTGAACATCTCTCTAGTATAGATTGGACATCTCTCTAATGTGGCTTAGACATCTCTCATCATCCTTGGCCAAAAGAATCTAAAGGTTAGTACCTCATGAGTTTGATGCTGTAGAGCCCTATTTCAATTTTCTTAATTTAACTTATATCAAGCTTAGCCCACTCAATATAAATTACTTAACATTTAACTAAGAAAATACTTTAAAAAAAATATTAAATTGGAGTCGCCAACTAATTCAACTAGTAAAAAAATAAAATTAGGGTTTTCAGATAGAAAAACCCTAATTTGACTACTAGTTTGCAAATATTCTAAAAAATTAATTTTTAGAAAATTGAACCAAAAAATCAAGTTCGGGGGCTAACCTATTAAGACTAAGTCACCATGTTAAAATTAAAAAAAAATTTGATGGGCTTTATTTTTGTAATTTTTCTAAAAATATTAAAAATATACCTACATTCACAAAATGTAACTAAAAATAACTTTTTTTTGTTTTTGTATTACGAATTTCTAAAAAAAAGGAAATTTTTTTTTATTTTTAGACGGTTGCCCTAATAGTGCCTACATACCTACTAGTTGGAATCAAACTAGCCGTAGTTCTCTATGTATAAAATATTTAGCGAGCGACAATGGGCATGGATCTAGGTGGTACGGGCGAGCAATTGGGCAATGTAGGCATAGATTTAGGTGATACAGGCAAGCAACTAAGCAGTGTGGGCAATGACTTCGGGCAACTATAGGCAAATGACTAGGCAACAGCAATGGTGCTGGTGGCACGTCTAAGCAGTGCTAGGTAGTGCGTTAGGTGGTTGTGAGCGGCGATGGTTTAGTGAGTATGTGGCGGTACGTAATGTGTGGTAGTGGTGCTTTAATGGTGTATGTGATCACGCGTGGTGGCAGCACGTAGTGTGTATGGTGTTTTGCAATGGTAACGCGTATGGTGCGAGTGGTGTATGATTAAGAAAACCGTCCTCTGAATCCACTATTGATGTGTTATTTATAAACTCAAAATTGAATCTTCTGTATCACGATTGCAATTCTTCTAAGATTTACCCTAGTTACTTTGGGCTTTTTATTTCAAGCTCGATCTGATCTTAATTAAATATAGCTTGATAACTCAATAAATCTTGATTTGAACCCCTAAATTAGATGAATTTTTGTTCTATATTGATTTGGCTCAAAATTAATTAATTAATTCCATCTCGTCACCCAATCCAACAACCCAACTTAATTCAATTTGATACGACTCGACTCATAACTCAACTTACTACAACCTGACTTGATCTTCTTCTTCTTTTTTTCATTTTTCATTTTTTCTTTTAATTTTATTTTTTTTATTTTTCTATTTTTTATATTTATTTATTAACCTAGCTCAATTAATAAAAAATAAAAAATTGACAAAAATGAGATGTTTACAGCTGCCCCTCTTTATAGTGAAGTTCAATTAAAACTTTGCTATAAAAACAAAAGAAATACCCATTTTTGCCAGACTTGACTTAGATAATTTGAAGATGATAGGATAGATCTCTTCAAGATTTCTTTTTGTTTTGGTGGATAATCCAAAGAGAATAGCCCTCTTCAAGACTCATTTTGGTTTATCTCGAATAGGATAGATCTTTTCAAGATTTGTTTTGGTTTAATCCAAAGAGGATAAATCTCTTCAAGATTCATTTTGGTTTATCCGGAAAAGATAGATCTTTTCGAGATTTGTTTCGGTTTAATCTGGAGAGAATAGATCTCTTCGAATTTTTTTTTTCACTTATGATCCGAAGAAGATTGATCTCTTCAAGATTTGTTTCACTTTAGTGACTCAAAGAGGATAGATGTCTTCGAGATTCTTGCTTTGTTTTGGTTGGTGGATGACCTGAAGAGAATAGATCTCTTCAAGATTCATTTTGGTTAATCCGAAAAGAATAGATCTCTTTGAGATTCGATTTGGTTAATCTAAAAAGAATAGATCTCTTCAAGATTGGTTTTGGTTAATCTGAAGAGGATAGATCACTTTGAGATTTGATTTGGTTAATCTAAAGAGGATAGATCTCTTTAAGATTAGTTTTAGCTAATCTGAAGAGGATAGAACTCTTCGAGATTGGTTTTAGTTAATCCAAAGAGAGTAGATCTCTTCAAGATTCAATTTTATTAATCCAAAGAGAATAGATCTCTTCGAGATTGATTTTGAAAGCTAGCTTAATTCTTCTAAATATCTCTCTGCAAAGACTTTTAAGATTATTTTTCTTAGGACTGAAGAATTTCTTAGATAACAATTGATTGGCATACTTAAATCGAATCCTGATATTCACTCATTCAATCAACCGAATTTCACCAAAAGATTGTGATTACTTCTTCTTTCTTTTTTTTCCTATTTTCTTTTTCCTTTTCTCCTCTTTCAATAAAACCTTCCGAATTTTTGAGTCTTGTAACTAGACCATGCTCGTGCCTTGAATTTGCTTTTTTCGTTATCAAATTTCAATTTCCACTCTTCATGACTTCTGAATGGTAATCCTCTTTTCAAAAGAAATAAGATTAAATTATTAAGAACATTCGATTTCAACTTATTTAGTGATTCAGATTCATCAGTAAAGGTCTGGTGTTTAAGTGTATGAGGCTAGAAAAACATGGTACTCAATGATTTATTAGTGAAGTGTTTGTTAGTCAATGACTGTCCAAATTTAAAAACATTCATGGATATCAACTTTACTTATAAATGATGAAATATCAACCACAAACTTATTCAAGAAAAATTGAAATCTTTATTGAATCCAATTTTTATGGATAATACAACTTGACTGCATTTGAATTCACTAGCCCCCTTAATTCCAAGCCATACATCTTTGTCAACACTAATGCACCTCCTGATAATACCCTTTTCACCCTATAAGGGCCTTCATAATTTGGAGCAAACTTGTCCTTAGGGTCTTTTGTGTTTGGTCATACTTTCTTCAACACTAAGTCTCCTTCTTTGAAATATCTCAAGCATACTTTCTTGTTAAAAGCTTGTACCATCTACTATTGGTAGTACTAACCATAACATATTACTGCAAGTCTTCGCTCATCCAAGTGATTCAAATGGTCCATCAACTCCTTCACCCACTTTGCTTCATCGAGCTGAGTTTTTGCTAATACTCAGAACAAAGGTATTTTTACTTCTACTGGTAATACCACTTCAATTCCATACACCAATGAATAAGGTGTTGCACTAATAGAGGTTTTGACTGAGGTTTTGTAAGCCATGAGAGCAAAGGGAAGCATCTCATGCCAGTCCTTATAAGTGATCGCCATCTTCTTAATGATTCTTTTTATGTTCTTATTAGCAGCTTCAACTGCCCCATTCATCTAAGGTCAATATGGAGTTGAGTTTTTATGATTGATCTTGAATTGGTTATATACTTCACCCATAAACTTGTTATTCAAATTCATCCCATTGTTTGTAATAATAGACTCGGGTACACCGTATCTTGCAACAATATCTCTTTTTAGGAATTTGACCACTGCTCCTTTGGTCATCATAGCATACGACACTGCTTCTACCCACTTGGTAAAATAGTCAATTGCAACTAAAATGAATCTATATCCATTTGAAGCTGTCGATGAAATTGAACCGATCATGTCAATTCACCACATTAAGAAAGGCTAAGAAGGTGATAACACATGCAATTCTTAGGGAAGAGCATTGATTTTGTTAGCATACACCTGACATAGGTGACAATGCCTTAAGTGCCTGATATAATCCAATTCCATCATCATCTAAAAATACCCCATTCTCATGATCTTTCTAACTAACATATACCCATTCATGTAAGGACCACAAACTCCTTCATGCACTTCTTTCATCAATTTCTTGACTTTTTCTTCATCTATACACCTTAGTAGTGTTACATCTAATGATCTCTTATATAACGTAGCTCCACTTAATAGCAAATGAGTAGCCAACCTTTTTAAAGTTTTTTCTATCTTTTGAATTAGCATCTTTAGGAAACTCCCCTGTTTGAAGTAACTTTTTGATACCATGATACCAAGGCTTCTTTGATTCCTTCTCTTCAACTGTAAGGCAAAAAGTCGATTTTTCTTCCACTTCAATCTTTAGGGGCTGAATTTCTATCACATCCGTAACTTTCACCATTGATGCTAATGTAGCTAATGTGTCGGCAAATTAATTTTAGATCCTTAGAATGTAAGTGAATGAAATCTTCTGGAACTTTTCAATTAGCTTTCCTAAGTGTTCATGATAAGGTACCAATTTCTTTTCCTTCGTCTTATACTCTCTTAAGATCTGGAGAATTATAAGGAAAGAGTCTCCATAGACTTCAAGCTTTTGTATTCCCATATCTAACATTATTTTGAGCCCCAAAATGCAAACTTCATATTTTGCTATGTTGTTGGTATATGGAAATGTTAATCTTACTACCATTAAGAAATGGCTACCCTCAGGTGATACCAATACTGCTCCTATTCCATATCTAAATACGTTGGTTACTCCATCGAAATACATTATCCACCCTAATTTTCACCGCTCAATTCATTTGCCATCATCACATTTTCATTAGGAAATTGTGCTTCTAAACCATCATTCTCATCTTCTAATGGGTATTTTGCCAATTGATCAGCTACTGCCTACCCTTTGACTGAACATTGACTTACATACTTAATATCAAATTCAAAGAGTAGCATCTACCATTTCGATATTCTCCCAATCAACGCTAGCTTTTCTACTAAATGCCTCAACAGGTTATGTTTTGTCAACAACTTTATTAAATAATAGAGAGTGTACTACCTGAGCCATGCATTGCCCATACTAAGGCACAACACGTTCTTTCCACTTCTAAGTATTTTTGCTATGAATTTCTTGCTCAAATAGTATATAGCATGCTCTTTTCTTCCTGTTTTATCTTTCTGTCCCAACATGCATCCCATCGATTTTAGAAGGATTGTTAAGTAAAGGATCAAGGGCCATCCTAGTGTAAAAGTGACCAGTAGGGGAGGATTCATGAGATACTCTTTGATTTCAGCAAATGCTCGCTTGCTCTCTTCACCTCATTCGATGGCTATATTCTTCATCAAAAGTTTAAATAATGACTTACATCTATCAATTAACTGTGATACAAACCGAGCGATGTAATTTAACCTTCCCAACAATCCTTGAACTTCTCATACAATCTTATGTGCTAGCATCTTTACAATTGCCTTGACCTTATCTGGGTCTACTTCAATTCTTTTTCTACTGACTACAAAACCTAACAATTTGCCTGAAGTTACTCTAAAGGTGCACTTTTCAAGATTTAACTTCAATTGAAACTTCCTCAATCGTTCAAATAGTTTACGCAAAATATCTACATGATTTTCATCCTCCTTAGATTTGGCAATCATGTCATCTACATAAACCTCGATTTCCTGGTGCATCATGTTATGAAACAAGGCAACCATAGCGTGTTAATAAGTTTCCCCAGCGTTCCTCAACCCAAAAGGCATCATACGATAACAAAACATTCCCTAAGTAGTAACAAAAGTGGTTTTGATTTTATCCTCTTCTATCATCTTAATCTGATTATATCCCAAGAAACCATCCATAAACAAGAAAAGATGGTTCCTAACTGTGTTATCTACTAATACATCAATATGTGACAAAGGAAAGTTATCCTTTGGTATCGCCTAGTTTAAATCATGAAAATCTATGCAAACCTTAACTTTCCCATTTTTCTTCAACACTAGCACTACATTGGCTAGCCATTCAAGGTAATCTGACACTTCTATGAACCCG
This sequence comes from Lumnitzera littorea, assembly GCA_024138015.1. Classification (NCBI taxonomy): domain Eukaryota; kingdom Viridiplantae; phylum Streptophyta; class Magnoliopsida; order Myrtales; family Combretaceae; genus Lumnitzera; species Lumnitzera littorea. The sequence continues at coordinate 36,565,818 of JAMXBB010000004.1, read as the reverse complement.
ACTTCTAACAACTTCTTCACTTCTTCTTTTATTTTGAGGAGTATGTCTAGCCTAAATCATCTAAGCTTTTTTCTTTCTGGTTTAATTTCCTCCCTGTTTGGTAATTTATGAACCATAAAAGACGAATCTAAACCGACCATATCTTCATAAGATTAAGCAAATATGTCCAAGGATTCTAATAACAATCATGTCAACTCTTGTTTCTAATTATCCATTAAATTACTACCAATTTTCAAGTTTCATGGACTTTCCTCTATCCCCAAATTAATCTTATCCATCAATTCATCAATAATCACTCTACCATGTTCATGTCAATGCTAACTCTCTTAAATTTCATTTGGAGTCTCAATATCATCATTGACATCTAAACCAGCAAAGCCGAAGGTGATATTGGTACTTTCATCATTTACATGCATGAGATATCCATTACATTCATTGTTTTTATCAGATCTGAAGAATAAAGGAAAAAAAGAAAAAGGACAATGAATAAATAATAAAGAAGAATCGATACAAAGAAAGGAATGAATTTTATTGAATGAATAAATTCAAATTGTCTAAAAGGAAAAGTCTAACTAATCAAACTAATTATCAAAATTGAATGCTCCTAATTAATCTAATTTTGTGTTTCTAAAGAGACCTATTAATGGGAACAGGAAACTAGTTGCATAGGGAAACTAATACACCAATATCTTTCTTCTCATTTGGACCGATGCTACATTGCTGAGTCAAGGCCATAGATAAACTGGCTACTTTGGGTTCTTGAACACCAGCTGGTACTAGGAATGTTTAATGGATGTTCGGAAATTCCATGTGAGCATGGTACAACTAATCTCTTCTCTTGCTTTTGGTTTTAGCCTTCATTTCTTGAATTTCCTCTTTAGTGAGGTCATACCTAAGCCTAAATGTTCCAATCTACTACTTAGGTTGTTCTAAGCAACCTCATGCCCTCTGTCTTGCTTCTTCAATCACACTATCTTTGTCAAAAATCTACAACCCTAGCTCTTCCAATTCTTCATCCCTAACATAAGGAATAGTCATCTCTTTGTAAATCTCGTAGTCTTTCTCCTCAAGAATAGTAACCAACTACCCATTGGCTATGAATTTCACTTTCTAATGTAGATTGGACAGAATTGCCCCTATTGAATGAATCTACAATCTTCTTAACAGAAGGTTGAAAGTTCGCGATATATCCAAAAACTTGAAAGGGAATAGTAAACACCTGTGAGCTAGTCTCGACTTATAACCTAATTTCTCTAATTATCTCCCTTTTTGATCCATCAAAAGCTCTTACTAAAATCGAGCTAGGCTTTATCTCAGTTGCATTAACTCCGAGTAAATTTAGTATCACCAAAGAACATACATTTGGTGATGACCCATTATCTATTAGAACTTAAGCAACCACATTCCCTACACACTTAACCACTATGAAGAGGGGTTTTGTATGCTGGTCTCCTTCTTTTCCTAACTCATCTAGTGGGAATGAAATCTGATTCATTATAAATATCGAGTTCACTACTAATCCCAACTTCTTAGTGGAAATCCCTTCAAGTACTTTGACATCCTTTAGAATTTTGATTAATGCATCTCAATGAGTATTTAATGACAATAACAAGCCCATTAGGGAGATTTAGGCTAGTACTTTGGCTAACTAGTCCATTATCTTGTATTCACTAGCCTTCACTATTTTCTTAACAATATTCTGATCTTTATCATCTGTATTTTCAAAGATCTTTTGAGAAGCCTCTTCCACAGTAGTCTTTCTTTTGGCCTCCTCATTCTAGTCATAAACTTGTCCCAAGTGCGTAAGCCCACCAACCATCGGTAATGAGGCCTTGGCTATCTGATTTACTGCCTGGTAATCCAAAGGTGTTGCGTTATAATTCTCTAAGGCTATTATGATAGTAAAAGCAACCTTCTTGGGCTTTCCCGATTCCTCAGCCTTCTTAATCTTCCCATTATACTAAAAAACCAACGGCTTGGGCCTGTTTCTAATCATTTTAACGATCTCAGCCAGCTTCTTAGCTTCTACAATAAGTTTGTCTTCTTTCTCAAATTCTGGACCCCATCTAGTGGGTGATGCGTTAGCTTATACAACAGGTGAATCGGTGTAACCTACCAAATACTCAAACTTCCCTAATGATTCTCCTAAGTTATCAATCATCAGATCTCTGATTTCATATCATTTTCTAAGCTCCTTCCAAGTACTTCTCTTTCATGGTTTTGGAATCATCATTGCCATGATATCAGCTTTCTTTATCTTCCCATCCTTCAGTAGTTGATATATTGTCGGTCTAGTCCGAGTTCTATCCTAAGATTTATATTCTATAAGTACCCGACTTGCCTTAGATTCCAAGCTACCTCTTCAATAATGATGGGGAGACTGTCTAAATCAATCTCTAGTTCAGAAATTTCAACAATGATCATATTAATCGAATTTCCATGATTCGGCAGAGGGTTGTTACCCATATTGGGAGTGGGAGTCTGGATGAAATCTAATTGAACCAATTTAGCATCAATAAGATCCTAGATCTTATGCTTAAGTCTCCAACACTGATCTATAGAATGCCCCACTTGCCCTAGATGATAATCACATCGAAGCTTTGGGTTATAATCCCTCAGTCTTTGTCCTTCCCTTGATATTTCGAACGTTAGAAGGTTTTCTTTCCTTAATCATGTAAGAACTTGGCTTAGAGGAATGGGGATGTATGTGAAATATCTTCTTTGTAGGCGGTTGTTTTTATTTGAATTTGGTAAGGGATTAGATCCTCCCGTCATAGCTATTGAAGCTACGGGTCTAACAAGGTTGCCGGCATTGATAACGCTTACAATGGCTTCTTTGGCTTTGTTGGAAAACCTTGTGGGAGGTCTCTTCTTCTCAGCTGCTTCAGGATTGGGAAGCCTTCCAATGGCAATAACTTCCTTAATTCAGTACCTTAAGGCCACAATTTCTACAAATTTAAAGGTAGGGTGCCCGACTAGATGGTAATAATATAAGCTTCTAAGAGTGTTGATGAAGGAAAAAGTCAAGTCCTTTTCTATTAAGGGTGGAGTCACCCTAGTTGCCATGCCTCTCCATCTCTAAGTATATTCTTTAAAGTTTTCATTAGCCTTCTTTCATAGATTATTCAGATCCTACATGGATAAGGCCACTTTGATGTTAAATTTATACTGGTTGTAGAAAGCCTATGCTAACATATCCCAAGTATCAATCTCATCAAATCCAATTAGGCATACTAGGTTAAGGTGGGCCCAATCAAACTGTCTTGAAAAGTTTGGACCACCACGTTGTCATACTTCATGTATTTCCCCATTTTCTTGATGTACAACCAAGTATAGAGTTTCGGGTAGCAAGTCCCATCGTATTTCTCAAATTCTGGTACTTTAAATCTTTTTGGGAAGCCATTGTCCTCATATGTTGAAAAATTAATCATCCCCATCTATTCAAACCTACTAACCATTTCCAGGGTTTTCATTTTCTAGGTCAACTTCTACATGAACTTTCTTTCTATCTCCCAATGTTTCTCTTTAGTTTCTTTTCTCCGTACTTTAGCATTAGAGACCAATTCTTCATCTTCTAATTCGGGGGGGAAGGGTCATTTCTGCATTCCGATTTGGGTTGACTTGAGATCCTTGTCTGTCATTAAGAATCATGATAGCTTGAGTAAGAGCCTAAATATGTTCAACCATCTTGTTCATGTTTTCTTCCAAAGTTGCTACTCTCGGGTCAGGCTTAATTTGATTGACATTTTTAGTACCTTGAGTTGACATCCTAGTTTTAGAATGAGTGAATATCGGGCTTCTAGTTGAGGTTACTCGTTTGGACGTTATCTTCAAAATCCTACTTGAAAACCTAAGTTTTAGACTTTTTGGTGAATTAAAGATTTTTTTTTTCTTGTTTTTGTTTTCCTCTTTTTTTATGTCTTTTGTTGTTCTATTGTTTGCCACTTTTTGTGTTTTTTCTTTCAAATTTTCTCTTTTTAAAAAAATGAAAAACAAGTCAACTAAACAAATAAATGAATAATACTAATAATAATGAGTAAGAGATTGTGCAATTAATGAAAATTTTATTCACTAAAGCTGCAATGTTATTAATCATAAGATCTAACTTATACGATGGACTAAATGAAAAGAAAAGAAAAACTCCTAACTAATCTACCTAAAAACTTAAATCTTATATTTACAAGAGCCATCTGATCTAGTTAAGACTGGCTTCATCAATTTTCCTCATAAGTCTTTGTACCGTAATGTCCCTTTCTCAGATCTTGCTCCTCAAGAATTGACTTTCTTCTAACAATCTCTCATTTTCCAACTTTAATTCCTCAATGATTTTCTTATTTTCTCAAAATTAAGCTTCAACTCTAGCTCATATGGTGTCTTGGTAGGCTTGCTCAATGGGTGAAAGATGGGCTGGTTTTGGCTCGTGTCTAAATACATTTAGAGCTTCATACCATATCTTTCTAGTCTTCTCCAACTAATCATAAATAAACTGCTTGATGGCTTAGTATTCTCTAACTTTGTCCCTTAAAGTTCCCATGTTGACTATCTTTCTTACTTCTCTTTATTCCCACAACTTTACGAGTTCGGCTAGTTGTTGAATCAGAGTAGCCGTAGGTAGACAAGGATCTTGATAATTTATCATGATGACATCAAAGGAGTCTCTATAGGCTATCTCTTGAAGTGGACCCAGCTGTCTGGTGACACAAGCTAGGAAGTATCCTATACAGCTAATAATACCGATAAGGGGGACTCCTACATAGTCGGCGCACCCTAAGACGGCTTGAGTGCAATGGCTCCATCTTGTTATCTACATAAAGTCTACTAGCTGCATTTTACTGATAACTGACACTCATCCATTAAACTAAGCTTCATCTAATACCTTAAAGTGGCGAGCAAAGCCATCAATTAGATTCATATTTTCAATCAAGGATTCGCTAAGAAGATTCCCTCCATACCCTTATATGTGACTGAGAAACCATACGACAAGGATTGTAGGGTTAGCCATAAAATAACCCTACCCCTACTTCTTTAAGTGAGTGAGTGTCCTGAACTATTCTGTCAATAATGCTGGTATATAGGATTTATTGGCTAGGAATTGAGTTACTATCTTAGTAATCTATAATGGACTTGACCATATCTAAAGGGAAATAATACTATTCTAAATGCTGTTATAAGAAACGCGTTGACCTTCTTTTTGGCTCACAATTCATATCCTCCACAAAAGATCTAACAATATCTTTGATAGGCATTTAGGCTTGAAAAGTACTTCACTAATCTTAAGATACTAAGATATTTCTAGCCCTCTAAAGATAAGAATGGCGCTAAGGCCGACTTCTTGACCCCCAACAATATCATGAAAGCTTTCTCAGGCTAGACTCTAATATTAAGGATAGCTATGCCTACTCTAAAGGGCAATGCACTGAGTAATTGTAAGTACTCTTCTATAGTGGGAATCAATACGTACGGGCCAAAGTTGAAAGCTACAAATTTTGAATCCTAGTAATGGAAAAGGACTTGAATTAAAGGCCAATAAAGCTAGACCTGCATAAGGGATATGACCAAACTGATCTTCTTGCGAATGTGATCTTGCTTAGTAGGCAGAAGTTGGTTCAACTAATCTCTCAGGATGGCCTTAAGGAAGGAATACTTGTCTAACTGGACTTCATGGACAGGCTCCGAACTGATACTACCCTGACTCTCCATATCTATATTACAAAAAAAAAAAATAATAATAAACAAAATAAAAGGCAACAATTATTTATAACAAGGCCACTAAATTTAGAATGAAGTTGGATATGATGTTAATAATTTCGTAGCCTTTTCAAAGATTTTTTTAGAAATTGTGTAGCCTTTCACTAACTAAGGAGCAATAAAAAAAATAAAACACATATAACATAAGGAAATAAAATATTCACAAAGAAAAGAGTACAATCTAACATATAAAAAATGCAATATGTTACATACAAATGCAATGTAATAGGGGTGATAATTAATAAATTATAAAAAGTATGATGAATCTGCGGTCAAGGAGCACCATTATATATAAGTAGGTTTGAAATAGAATTTTTTTTAAAAAACAAATGAAACTTGTGAATACTTATATATAAGGTTTACTGGTTGATTCTTTTTTAATTAATTTCCTTTTTTTAAAAAAAAAAAAGAAAATCAAACCAACTATAGATTAATCAAGCTTTTCCTATAATTTAAAAATAACTCCCCCTTTTTTCAAAAAGGATGATGTAAGAGGATAGGGTCTACCGGTCTTAGGCTCTGTAGCTTCAAGACTTTCCAAAGAAAAGCCTAGTAAGCTACATCGAAGCCTAAGTGGTCTCACCTATCACTACTATACAAAGGTAAATACCCTAATGACTTGAGGGTTACACAATGGCGACCCGTTCTAAGTTCCTAAGGTAGCCCATGTCTGACCACATCTAAACACATAGATGTTTAATAAAAAAAAAAAAAAAACCTCCCTAATTCCCCTAGAAGACCCATTCGGCCAAGTGTTTTCTTATTAAGGCCTATATCACTAAAAGACAATTAGTACAACTACAATACAAAACAAAAAGAAAATAATAATATAAATGCCCATCAATAATATTTTTTTTTAATTTTCACATGGCTGGCCCACTAAGCTTTCACAATGGAGTCGTCAATTCTATCAAGCCCTATTTTGATTTCATTAATTTAAATTATATCAAGCTCAATCTACATAATATAAATTAGTCGACATTAAACTAAGGAAATGCTTTTTAAAAAAAATTAAACATTGCAATCGCCAACCAGTTCAACTGGTAAAAAAATAAAATTAGGATTTTTTAGTAGGAAAACCCTAATTTGACTACTAGTTTAAGAATATTCTAAAAAATTAATTCTTAGAAAATTAAACTAGAAAACCGAGTTCGAGGGCTAATTTATTAAGACTAAGTTACCATGGGAAAATTAAAAAAAAAAATTGATGGGCTTTATTTTTGTAATTTTTCTAAAAATATTAAAAATATAACTAAATTCATAAAATGTAAATAAAAATGATTTTTTTATTACGAATTTCTAATAGAAAAAAGTTTTTTTATCTTATTTTTAGACATTTGCCCCGAAAGTGCCTATGTACCCGCTAATCGAGATCAAACCAGCTACAGTTCTCTTTTTATAAAATATTTAATAGGTAGGTTATTTTTATTTTGAAAACCAAACCAAGTTTACATTTTTTTCACAATTTATTATTTTTTTTAAGAAAAAAAGCCTAAGAAATTTAATTTTTTTTAATTAAATAAAAAAAATCCTAACTAACTAAATCTTTTTGAAAAAAACTCAATTTAAGATTTTTTAGTTTTCAAAAACACTATATGTTAAAAATATTTTTTATTATTAAAAAACATGATTTAAAAAAAACCTTAATTTAACTAAAAAATTGCAACAAAATAAATAATAACAAAAAAAACCTACACTTAAACAAAAGAAATAAATTAATAAAGGAAAAGAATAAATAACTAAAAATATTAATAAAAATTAATGAAATAATAAAAAAAAAATTACTAAAAATTTACCTACATTAGTGTTGGGCAAGCATGTAGGCGAAGTTAGGCAAGCATGTAGGCGAAGCTGGGCAAAAGTAGATGTACGCTAGGCGAGAATAGGCTTACGCTAGGTGAGCGTGGGCATGTATTGGGCAAGTGTAGGCATACTAAGTGACTGCAGGTGTGGATCTAGGCGAGACACGAGCACTACAGGCATACGCTAGGTGAGACACAGGTGCTGCAGGCGTATACTAAGTGAGATGCGAGCGCTGTAGGTGAGAATGGGTGAGACTAGGCGTAAGTAAGGGCAATGTGGGTGAAATTGGGCATGAGCAGCATGGGCGAGCGACTGGCGTGAATCTAGGCGTGAATAAGGGTGACGCGGGTGATAGTGGGCATAGATTTGGGCGGTACGTATGAGCGACAAAGCGATGTGGGCAATGACTTCAAGCAACTATGGGAGAGTAACTGGGCAACACTGACGATGCTGGTGGTATGTCTGGGGGGTGCTGGGAAACACGTCAAGTAGTTGTAGGCGGCAATGTTTTAGTGAGTGTATGGTAGCACAAGGTATGTGGCAATGGTGCTTTGGTGGCATATGTGATGACGCATGGTAGCGACACGTGGTGTATATGGTGTTTTGCAGTGGTAGTGCATGTGGTATGAGTAGCATGTGGTATGAGTAGCATGTGATTAAGAAAACCATCCTCTGAATCCCCCGTCGATGTGCTATTTATAAACTCAAAATCGAATCTTTTATATTGAAGATGCGATTGCGATTCTTCTAAGATTTATCCTAGCTTTTAAAAACCCTAGTTATTTTGGGCTTTCTATTTTAGGCCCAATCCGATCCTAATTAAGTATAGCCCGATAACTCAATAAATCCTTATTTGAACCCCTAAATTAGATGAATTTTTATTTTATATTGGTCTAGCCCAAAATTAATTAATTAAGCTCATCTCATCACTTGATCTAATAATCCAACTTAATTCAACTTGACACAACTCAACTCATGACTCAACTTGCTATGACCTAACTTAATCTTCTTTTTTTCATTTTTCATTTTTCATTTTTTCTTTTAATTTTCGTTTTTTTTTTATATTTTTATTTTTCTATCTTTTCTATTTATTTATTAACTTAGCTCAATTAATAAAAAATAAAAAATTGACCAAAATGAGGTGCCTAAAGATGCTTACCAAAATGCCCAGATAATCCTCTATTATATGGCTCACAAACTAGCAATTCTCACATAGAACAAGTTAAGCTACACAATCTCCTCTTCTTGGATAAGTATCCCTTCATTGTGGTAGTCATCAAGTGTTTGGCCATCTTCACATCTGGCATAGATCGAGCTAGAGTGTGGATCCTCAGCATATAAATCCTTAAGCATAGAAAATCCAAGTAACTTGGACTGCAGTTCAGTTAAGAGAAAATGTCATCTAGTAGGCTATCAACCACTACATTGTTCTTACCGTTCTTGTGCGTAACAACATAAGAAAATCCCTCTATAAACTCAACCTACTTAGTTTGTCTTTGAGATAACTTAGACTGGCTCTTTTGATATCTCAAAGATTCATAATCAATCTAGATCACAAATTCTTTAGGTAACAAATAATGTTGCTAGATAGTCAAAGCTCGGATTAAAGAGTAGAACTCCTTATCATATATAGAGTAGTTGAGTGTGGCTCCTCTAAGCTTCTTACTGAAATAGGCAATAGGTTAGCCCTCCTATATCAACATGACTCCTATGTCTAGTCCAAATGTGTGACACTCCACTTTAAATACCTTGTCAAAGCTCGATAGAGCTAAAATAGGGGTGATAGTCAACTTCTCCTTCGCCTCTTCAAGGCATTCTTTCCTTTGCATTAGGCAAAGTTATTGGCTTGATCAACAAAGCTAAGGGCCTTCTTGAAGTTTACTTCTTTATCAGTACTAGAGATCTTGTTTGAAGAGTTAGAGGTTTTTTTATGAACATAAGAGGTCTCCTTCAACAATAGTTCCTTAACATCTACAAGGACTTTAATGCTAGCATGATCATTCTCACCCTACCTTTAAATCTTAACCTCCACTTCTTCGCCAACTTCTTCATTGCTACTGTTGCCTTCATTATAATCTACGTCGACAAAGTTGAGGCATGAAAATTTATAGTCAAGATGAACTTTTATAATTTTTGCCCTATTTAGTTAAACACCTTACAAGAACTTTTTTCAAAGCAATCTCTCATATGGTCAACTAAGAGTTACCATTGATAATGCTTCCTCAACAAAAGGCTTCTTTTTTGCTACCTCCTATAGTTTGCCAATACAAGCTTTAAGTTTAAACTCGTTTATCTCCAAGTTCTTTATTTAAAATCTTAACTTGTCTTGCTCCTCACTCATTGATGTGATCGTCCTTCCTAACCCCTAACATTCTTCTCACTTGTTACGAAGCTCCTCCTTTAGGTCCTTAATCTCCTTGTAAGGTTCATCATTCTTGGCCTTAAGACTTGTGATTTCATCAATAATCAATGAGTATGCTAACTTCTAAGCTGAAAGCTCCTCCCGTAGCTTCTTAGTCCCTAACTTGGCCTTAATCCTTGCATTCTCGACTGCAATTGTTTGTGCTTTCAAAGAGTTATAAGCTTGCTCCACTTTTTGCAAAAAAAAATTTAACTTACCAAATAAGTTGATCGATATTCAACTACATATCGAAAAATTAAACAAACCTTTTTCATCTCCTCCACAGCCTCATCTAAGGCTATTAAAACGTAGCTACTAATCTATACGAAGGTGAAGAGTTGGGTCAACAACAAGATGTAAATAGCAAATGAAAGGAAAACCATAGTTATGTACTTACATCACGTCATTTAGCAACAATGTGACCTTTGTTGTAACCACCAACCCTCTCCAAATCCTTCTTTGCTATCTTCTTGTCCTTCAAGAAAATGACCCCCTCCATCAAGGCTAAGGACCTTGTCCTGTCACTCAAAACTAAATTAGTGTCTAGGATATTACGGCTCCAATACAATACAAAATATTCATCCACTTTACAGTTGGGAACAAACTTGACAAACCTATTGCTAAGAGCATTATTTCTTAAAACCTCCTTTGTCTTCTCGTCCATGACCCTACTTCTCTTAAATGAAGGTTAATTAGCATACTCCTTCCTAATTTTCTCTTAGGGACTTCACTCAGTATTTGGCTTATCTATCGATTTATCCACAACTACTTAGGGAATAACCCCAACATGGTCAGTAACAATAGTAAGACCACTAGCTTCACCTAGCACTTCCTCCTGAGGAGTATCCCTGATCACGGAAAGTACCTTTAATTGTGTGGTCTTAATAGCCCCAATTTGTTCAATTCCTTGACTTTTGTCAATAGGAGGGGTTTCCTTCTTCTTTAGAGTAGCAACTTCTTTCATAACCATCTCCTAGTCGTTTTCTTTGGTATTGGAGGCCGATTAGCAAGGGCTTTAATCGTCACACACTTGTTAAGCTTTTGTTTGTTAGCTTTGGCTTAAGCCAATAATTTCTTGAGATCTACATATCCTATGCCCATGCTTGCACAAGAGAGATAGTATTATAAAGGAAGAGAAAAGAATAAGAAAAAACTCATAAGTCCATGCTGAGCGAAGCTCAAAGGCAATGGTCCTACCCCCCATAAGTCGTAAGAATAACTTTCCTCTTATAACTCTATTCGGTACAGTAAGTAAATCAAAACAAACCTTAGTTGTCAAAATATATGGGCATACCCTTTTCATATTAGCATATAATCCTCTCGAAATCCTAAAACAGCATCTTATTCCCTCGCCTTTCATGGATCTTCTTGGCAGTAGCAGCATTATTTGACAATAACATGATATCCTTTATTCATATAGGTTCAATCCATTGATTCCAAAAAATCCAATTCCACATCTAATCTAATTGAAACATATTTATCATGCCACTTATGTATTTTGGACTCTAATCTCTCCAAAAATTTACGACCATGCCTAGTGTCAAGCGTGGTTTTTCAGCCTCTCAATTCTTTTTATAAAATGGGCTTTCTTTAAACCGATTAGTATTAAACCCTACCCATTTATTACTGGCCCTCGAATAGGGTTTAAAGAAAACCTTTTTCTTTTTTTCAATTTAAGGTTATGTTAAAGTCGCTACCTAACTGGAGTCAGGAAAAATAGCGAAGTTATAACTAATTGCGTAGATTAGTTATAACTTAATCACTAGTCTAACGATTAAAACCAATTTTTTTGTAAAACGGTTTTTGAAAACCAAAGATTTAGGTTCAGGGATTAGGAATTTTAAACACTTGTATGTACCATTAACTTTTCAAAATTAGAATTAAACTTAAAAATCACCTTTCAATTTTCAAAGATAAGACTTAATTTAATTACTCTAATTAGATAAACAAAACAATATAAGCTAAAGGAAAAGGGAAATTAGGTTTTTTTCGTTTTTTACCGTCGCCCCGTAGATGCCTATGTACTCACTATTTAGGATCAAACGTACGTAGTTCTTTTGCCAAAAACTTTAGCGGGTGATTTTGTTTTAATAAAAAAAACAATCGAGTTTATGTTTTATTCAATTTTGGTTTATTTAAGAAAATTTCTAAAATGGGGCCTAAATTGGATTTTATTTTTGGAAATTCTAAATGATCCTAATTTGGAAAATGGTTAATTTATTTTCAATTTATTTTTGGAAAATCAATTTTTCTAAGTGACAAAATAATTTTATTAACTATCTTACCTATTTTATTATGATTTCCTTATGTCATCTTATTTATTTACTACTCATTATATTTTATCTATTTTTAACAAATAAAGAATAAAGTAAAATAAATTTACTCTTTTCTTTTTTTTTTGGTCTTTTTCTTTTTTGGTATTATTACATTTACATTCACAAATAATAAAATAAAAATACAAAAAAAACAACAAACTAAATAATAAATAAATAAACTGAACTTTGAACATAATGGGCAAACGGGTCGAAACTAGAGTGGGTTGGATGGGTCGGTCACAAATCGGATTGGGTCAGTTGAGGCAATTGCTTAGAAGGGGCCACAAGCGTGATAAGAGGGCTTCAGTTTATCACGGGCATAACACGAGGGTAGATGGCCACTTTGGCTGATCATGGATGTAACGCAAAGGTAGATGGCTACGGTTTTCGATTGTTCTTGGCCATGATCGAGGCCATGATGGTTAAGGTTCTGTAGAGGTGGTTTGGTGGTGATGTTAGAGGCTATGGTAGAGGTCAAAGGTGGCTAGGTTAGGTAGCTTATGCGGTGGTGGAGCTAGCTAGGTTGGTGGTCGATAGTAGTGAGCTAGAAGGAGAGATATTCAAAGGGAGAGAGAGAGAGAGAGCTGCGGCTAGAGAGAGAAAATGAGAGAAAGAAGAGAGAGAAAGAAGAGAGAGAAAGTGCTCGGGAGTTGATTCTAAAGCTCGCGGGTGATTGTGTGTGTTTCTAGATGTCCATAAGCCCCTATTATACATGAATCTACCCTAGAAACTATGGAAACTTAAAATCGGATTTGAATGTAATTTCCAGATTTTCAGTTTTTTTCCATTTTTTGGAGCTTGATTTGAATGCTCCATTGACTAAATTTGGATGTGTTCTTAGGTTCAATTCATAATAAGATATGTAGATGATGAATTGGTATCATTAATGGATGGGTTTCTACAAAGGAAATGCATGAAATCAAAGGCTAAAGTGAGGGGGTCGGGCTGTTCTTGAGAAGGAAAAGAAAGTGGAAAATCAGGGGGAAGACAAGGGAAAAGAGGAGGGAAAAAGAGGGAAAGTATTGACGTAGCACTACATCAGCTGACCCAACCACTCCCAACTGGCCACGTAACACATAGCAACTGACGTAGTATGCCACGTGGATGTCACGTAGTGCCATATCAGCAAGATCATCCAGTTTGATGATGCCACGTGTCAGGACACGTAACGTAACCAGATCCTGACACATGGTAGTGTAATAATCAACAAAAAACAAAAAATAAGAAAAAGGCCTCACTACCTTTGCTAAGATTCGAACTCAAGACCTCACACTCCAATCCTGTGCCTTATCCATATACTTAACCAATAAGCCATTAGCCCATACCTTGTCCATATGTCCAATCTACACAACTAAATTACACATATGGACTTAGTTAACTAAGGCTAAATTTAAATCTAAGCCCAAGTTCAATAGCCCAAATTCTTAAATCTAATTAAAAAATAAAAAATCTACCCTAAAGAAATGTTATTTTCTAAAATCTTTTATTCTTTCAACTTTTCTAATTTTTTGTAATTTTTCAATTTTCTAAATTTTTAAACTTTATTTTCTAAACTTTTCATCTTTTTAATGTTTCTTTTTGAAATTTCTTATTTTTTTGTGCTTTTTCTTATTTTTGAAATTTTTTGTATTTTTCTATGATCCTTATTTTTTCTAAATTTCCTAATTTTTTTGGGTTTTATTTAATTCCTTATTTTTTGAATTTTTCCTAATTTAGGGCCTATTGAGAAAAGAAAGAAAAATAATAAAAATAAAAATAAAAATAAAGAGGGTAAAAATTAAGTGTCTACACCTAGTTGCTACATAGAACCAACCATTCGACTATCTCCAAATTGTGAAGAAATACCTAAACAATTAAGGAGTAACCTTAACCTTAAGTTCCTCGCATATAATCTCAAACACTACAAGAAGCCTATACATGTTAGGAGAAAACATACTTAGAGCAATGCCAAAATAATTAAAGAATTACTTCTGAAAAGTTGAAAATGGCAAACACAACCCAAAATCTAGATATTTCAAATATAAATGAAATTCATCATCAATAAGGAAACAAAATCTTTCATCCTCCCTCGATTGTCTCAAGTGCCATTCATTAAGGTGACCTTGCCAATATTTATTGTATTTTTCATTGAGTGGCCTAATTACACCACTCACTACAGCATTTGGAGCATCAACATTATAAACCACATTGTTATATAAGTACCTAACAACTAACCTATCTTCCTTATCATAGGGGTAATTGTCCACCATAAGAGCATCGATACAAGTGAGTTTCTCCCATCTCTCCATTGTGCTATTTACCAAACTACTAGGAGAGGAGGCTAAACCTATCCTTCTTTAAGAAGGATATACCCTCAGAAAGAGTCACTTCGGAATCTGAAGAAATAAGAGGTTGGACAACACTTCGAACTATACTTATTGAGTTTAGAGTAATGAAAATCATGTGTAAGAAAGCTACTTGAAATGTGGACAAGTGTTTGCAATAGAAAAATTTGAAAGTAGAAGAAAATTTTGAAAGGAGAATACGAAAGGAGAAAAAGTAGAAAATGATAATCAGAAGGGAAAAGGCATTTGATACATGTACAATTGATGATCTCTACTCTCGAAATTCTAATGGATGACTGATGGGGCTACAAACACTAATTAGAATGAAAAGCATGGATGATGGATACGTATCAGGAGTCAAACATCTAAGGGACATTATGTCATTGACAATTAATAGCCACTATGTTGTTATGATGGCTAGCATGATAGCTATCTTACATGCCTCTATAGAAGGTAAATAGGCGGGAAAATTAAAAGGTTATGACTTTTCGTTTGGAATTCGATACAATGTGTTTTAAATATCACATTAAGGGATGCCAACAACAAAACCATAAGTTGACTTAGAAGGTGTCTTACGATTATCTAAAGAACACATGTTCGGGTTTTTGTCATCTAATTGATCAAATTAAGTATTGATTCTTGTTATCAACTCCTATAGTTAAGTTCTCGACCATGGGAGCTAGGGGGATAAATGTTGATAGAAGAATTTTGCTTAGCTATATTGCTTCACATCTAGTCTACCAAGCCACCAACTATTGATGTTTTCTATTTGGGCCTCTGATGGCTCAACCAATCTAATAGTCCTATTTAATTTTGAAAAGTGCAATAGACAGTTGTGACCTTAAATGATCCTATTGCATAACCACCAAATACTCTTATTCTTTGAGCATGTACTTAATTTAGGAGCTACTACATGGTCTACAACCAATGATTACCTGTATTACAAACATCTGATATGAGCTTATAAATGAGAGAATGAAAGCATTGTAAGAATTCTCTTATACTCCCTAACATTTAGATTACTTGCTCATCTACTTTCCTCAAACACTTTCTTACTTAGGCATCAAAGTGGATAAGCCAAACTAGCCTCGGCACCACCTTTAGCGTTTTTTCTCTACCTTTATAGGAAAGAAGTTTCGCACCTAAAATCATCCATAACTCCTCCATAATTTCATTTGACTAATGTAGGTCTAAAGTAAGGATCTTGCTCATACTAATTAGGTAGGATACTAAATCTTATTATCTTATCTTGTAAGGAGATAACAAGTACGTGCCAATGTGACAAAGAATCAACCACACTATTAGAACTTCCCTTCTTATACTTGACCACATAGTAGAAAGCCTCTAAGAACTCCACCTACTTGGAATGACATTGGGAAAGCTTCTATTGACCTCACAAGTGCTTAAGGGACTCATGATCCATATAGAAGATGAATTCCTGAGGTACCAAGTAATGTTACCAATTCTAAAGAGCTTAGATAAGAGCATAGAATTCCTTTTCATAAGCAAAATAGTACAGTGTAGCACCACTGAGTTTTTCACTGAAGTACACAACAAGTTGGCGCTCTTGCGTAAGAATAGCATCAATGCCCAATCTTGAGCTGTCACATTCTTACTCAAAGACCTTATCAAATTTTAGCATCATAAGTACTAGATTAGAAGTCAATTTATACTTAATCTCCTCAAAACTCCTTTGAGCTTTCTCTAACCATCTAAACTCAAAGTTCTTCTTAGTCAGCCTAATCAATAGGGCGGCTATAGTATTGAAGCTTTGAATGAACCTTTGATAGAACAAAGATATACCATGAAAACTCTTCACATTTGCTACATAGGTTGGTGTCAACCAGTTGAGGATAGCTTTAACCTTTGCATCATCAACTTAGATACCAACATCGGATATAATATACCCGAGAAACAAAACTTCATTCTAATAGAATACACATTTCTTTAAGTTGTCCAATAGATGTTCAACTCTAAGAATGTCAAATAAAACTCTTAATTGCTTAACCTGAGACGAGAGATCAGTACTATATACCGAGATGTCATCAAAATAAACCACAACACATTTACCAATCAATGATCTTAAGACATGATTCATAAGTTGCATAAAAGTGCTCGATGCATTGGTAAGTTCGAAAGGCATCACTAACCACTCAAAGAGACCATCCTTCATTTTGAAAGTTGTCTTCCACTCATAACTTAGTCTTATTCGAATCTGATAGTAGCTACTCTTTGGATCAACCTTTGAAAAGATCCGTGCAACGTATAGTTTGTCTAACATGTCATCCGATAGGGGTATTAGATATCTATATTTGATAGTTATCTAGTTGATAGCTCAATTGTCAATACACATATGCCAGGAGCCATCCTTCTTCAGTACTAGAACAACTAGCATAACACAAGGGCTCATGCTTTCTCTAACATACCCTTGATTAATCACTTCATTAACTTATTTCTTGAGCTCGGCTACTTACTCAAGATTAATCCTATAGGTAGGTTGGTTTAGCAAAGTTGCTCCATGCCGAAGATTGATATAGTGCTCAATACCTATAATTGGGGGTAACCCCTTAGGTAACTCGTCAGAAAACAAGTCAAAATATTCTTGGAGTAGTACCTGAACATCACCTAGCAATTTTCCAACCTCTTTCAACTAAAGTAGTATCTTTATCAACAAAAAGACATGTTCTTCCACCTTAACTATCTTAGAATATTCAACTCAAGAAATTACCAAAGACTTCTCCGTTAAGGACTTAGAGACCTTATCCTCTAATTTTGGAACTTCCTTAGGTCTCATAAGAGTAATTACAACCTTCTTACAATCCTTCTAAAACATGAAAGTATTCTAGTAACCATCATAGAGTACCCTCAAATCAAAATAACCAAGGTTGACTGATAACTCTGATTTTAAACATATTTCATATGGTGATTTTACAGTATTTTCCTCACATTTTTTGTTTTCTTTAAAGAAATTGATACTTAATTGAGTAAAATGTTGATTTCAGGGTTTAAACGTGTTCTAGGCTCGAAAATGAAGAAAAGGAATCAAGTTTCACTCAATTCCGAGTTCAAACGAAGAAGTTATGAAGTTGTGTAGAAATTTTGCCTTAATGTAGAAAGTTACATAACCTGGGGACACGGCCGTGTCCTAGGCCGTGTCTGGTGACGAAAATAGAATCCATGCAATACACATATAAAAGGATATCTTAGGGTTTAAAAGAGGGAGGACATTATAGAAACAAAAAGACACAAGAGACGAGAGGAGACTTGAGGAGAACATCTATCAAGAAGCAAGAATAACATCGATTTCAAGATTAGAGAGATTGTTCATCAAATCAAGAGGGGTTTTCATGCTTTTTTTTATGTTTTTGATGAAACTCATTTTTAGATTCGTTATGATAGCTTAGAATTCAAGTATTTAGGATTATGGAACCTAGGTTTCATGTAACCCTTAGATTGAATTATAATTTCAATAAAGTTTCTATCTTTTCTTGATTCAATTATGTTGATTAATTGTTGATTGATAATTCTAGATTGTCAATATATGATATTATGCATGTTGATTGAGAAATTGCATGTGTAATTAGATCTTAGCATAATTAAAGAGAATTACATGTATACTTAGAGATAAGATACATGTTTTTTCCGGAAAGTTGATTGTTTGTATAAGAATTCATTATACATTAATGCAATTCTAAGTTATATTACTAAGTGAAGAGATTCCGGTAAATAATTTAGGATTAAGGTTAATATGCTTGAGAAAGATATTAGCTTTAATTGTGAATCCCTCTGGTTAAGAATTATAGAAGCTAAATTGAATATATTTTAAAAGGTTACATGTTAAACACTAGGGGAAATAATTCCTAAATACATCATTGCATACTTGAAGTCGCTAGTAGTTTATTACTTTCTAATTTGCGTAATTAAGTCTCATAAGTAATTTAGTTATTAATTTTAGTATTTTTAATTTATTCAACTTATCACAATTTTCCAGTTAGATAATAAAGCTAAAGTAAATATTAGTACTCATAATCTCTAAGGGATCGACTCGGACTCACATCCGCTATATTAAAATTGATAGGTGCACTTGCCTCGTATTAAGTTTTTGGCGCCGTTGTCAGAGATTTTTGATATTAAGAACGCTAGTTGCTTTATTACTTTAACCATTTTTTTTCTTTATTTTCTTTTGTTCTCATTGTTTATTTTTATTACTTAGAACTGCAATTGATTTTATATTTCTTGTCTTTGTAGTGCATGACCCGCAGTAATCCGGAAGATTTGGTAGAACTCGATCCTGAAATTGAGAGAACTGCCCTTCAAAATTTGAGATCGTGACCTAGATAAGTTGTGGCGATCATAGACAACAAATCAATCATTGAGATCAAGGAAGAAGGTAAAGAGGCCAACACTCAATTCATTGAGCAAGAAGATCTACTACATATGGCTAACAACGGGAATGAAGCAAATCGGACCATGTCCGATTATTCAAGGCCTACACTCATTGGAGCTGACTCCAGTATTGCAAGGCTAACCGTCGCGGCATTTAACTTCCAAATTGCACCTAACATCATACAAATGGTGCAACAATATGTTCAGTTTGACAGTCTCCAAGATGAAGACCCTAATGCCCACATCTCTAGCTTTCTAGAGATTTGTGATACATTTAAAATCAACGGAGCCACGGATGATGCCATCCGACTGTGGCTATTTCCTTTCTCCTTGAGGAGTAGAGCAAAACAGTGGTTGAACTCCCTACCAAGAAATTCAATCACAACTTGGAATGAATTGGTAGAGAAATTTTTGGAGAAGTATTTTCTTACCTGCAAAGACTGCTAAACTTCGAAATGATATTTCTTGTTTTGCTCAATTGGAAGCAGAGATGCTTTACGACACTTGGGAGCGGTTCAAGGAGTTACTCAGGAGGTGCCCACATCATGGCCTCCCACTATGGATGCAGATTTAGACCTTCTATAATGGTCTCAATTTATCTACTAGACAGATGATTGATGCATCTGCAGGAGGTACTTTGAACACTAAGACACCTGAGCAAGCCTAAAATTTGATTGAAGGAATAGCGATGAATAACTATCAGTGGGAAAGCACTAGAGCCAAGCAAAAGGCCATGGGAATTTATGATGTGGACTTGACCACTGCTCTAGCAGCCAAGGTAGACTTGTTGAGTAAAAAGATTGATGCACTCTCAATTGGCCCTCAACAAGTGCAATCGGATGTAAGTGATTTTGGTATGTAGGGGTATGGAACATAAGAACAACTGGAACAGGCAGATTATCTAGGTAATCCACCTAAGCAACAAAATAACCCCTATAACAACACTTACAATCCAGGATAGAGGAATCACCCAAATTTCTCATGGGGAAACCAAAACCAAGGCCAGCAGAAGACCAACTTTGGCCCACCTGGATTTCAAAGACCATTTCCACCTCCTCTCCCTCAAGAAAAGAAGTCCAGTGTGGAAGAACTTCTCACAAAATACATTCAAGGCAATGAGGCTCACTTATCCAACATTGAATCCTCGCTGAGAAATCAAGAGGCTTCAAATCGCAATCTCGAGAACCAAATTGGTCAACTTGCGAAGTTAATTTCTGAAAGACCGTAGGGATCGCTACCGAGAAATACAGAACCCAATCTAAAGGAACATGTTAAGGCAGTAACACTTCGGAATGGGAAGGAGTTGCATGCTGAGAGGAAGGTTAGCGAAGAGACTAGCAAGAGCAAGGAGGGGACGAAAGCAACAGAAGATGTAGAGTCATCAAAGGTGAAAGAATATCAACCACCAATCCCATATCCCCAAAGACTTAAGAAAGATAGCAATGACCAACAATTCAGTAGGTTCCTTGACCTCTTTAAATAACTGCATATTAACTTACCTCTTGTTGATGCCTTATCACAGATGCCAAAGTATGCTAAATTCTTGAAAGATTTGTTATCCAACAAGAGGAAGCTTGAGGAGCTTTCTACAGTCATCTTGGATGAAAAGTGTTTAGCGATTGTGCAAAACAAGTTGCCCAAAAAGCTAAAAGACCCAGGAAGTTTTACCATTCCTTGTCATATTGGT
This sequence comes from Lumnitzera littorea, assembly GCA_024138015.1. Lineage (NCBI taxonomy): Eukaryota > Viridiplantae > Streptophyta > Magnoliopsida > Myrtales > Combretaceae > Lumnitzera > Lumnitzera littorea. The sequence goes on along the minus strand of JAMXBB010000004.1, from coordinate 36,545,154 downwards.
GATCTGTTAATTGACAAAGCTTTAGTTGATTTGGGTGCTAGCATCAATTTAATACCTTACAAATTTTTCAAGAAACTAGGATTAGGGGAACCTAAGCCCATACGCATGAGTTTGCAATTAGCTGATAGATCTGTGACGTATCCTAGAGGCATATTTGAGGATGTATTAGTCCGAGTGGGTAAATTCATTTTTCCAGTTGATTTTGTGATACTGGATATGGATGACGATTTTGAGTTACCCTTTATCCTAGGAAGACCATTCTTAGCTACCGCCAGGGCTATCATTGATGTAAGTGGTAGCGAGCTCATTCTTCGAGTAGGAGATGAAGAGATCACGTTTAAAATTTCAGAGGCTATGAAAAAATCTGTCTATTAGGATGATACTTGCTACCTTCAAGATGTTACTGACACTTTTATTTCAAGTTATATGCAGGAAGTTCTTCTTAAAGATCTGTTGGAGAATTGCTTGCAATTAGGCATGGAGGCAGCTTCGGAAGATCCTGTCAAATCTGAGGTAATATCCCAACTGGAGGCAAATAAACCTATCTCTATTGAGACAAGGTTTGAAGAGATTGAAAAGAGGAAGGAAGCACAATTAAAACCTTCGATTGAGGAGCCACCAGTATTGGAGCTAAAACAATTACCTGACTATTTGGAATATGCCTTCTTAGAGAAGGACTCCAAATTACCGGTAATTATAGCATCCAATTTGGAAAAAGAATAGAAAGAAAGGTTGCTGAAAGTACTCAAGGAGCATAAGAGGGCCATTGCTTGGAAAATATCCGATATTCGATGTATCAATCCCTCCTTTTGTACTCATAAGATTTTAATGGAAGAAAACTATAAGTCGGTTGTGCAGCCCCAGAGACGCTTGAATCCAAACATGAAAGAGGTAGTCAAAAAGGAAGTTATCAAACTCCTTGATGCAGGTATGATATATCCTATCTTTGATAGTTCATAGGTAAGTCCAGTACAAGTTGTTCCAAAAAAAAGTGGGATGACAGTAGTCCTTAATGAAAAAAATGAATTAATCCCAATGAGAACGGTAACAGGTTGGCGTGTATGTATCGATTATCGAAAGTTAAACGATGCTACACGTAAAGACCATTTCCCTTTACCTTTTATTGATCAAATGATAGAACGATTAGCTGGACATATGTTTTATTGTTTTCTGGATGGCTTATCTGGTTATTTTCAGATACCTATTGCATCGGAAGATCAAGAAAAGACCACTTTCACTTGTCCTTATGGCACTTTTGCTTATCACAGAATGCCTTTTGGTCTTTGCAATGCACCGACTACATTCCAGCGATGCATGTTAGCTATTTTTGATGATTTGATAGAGGACATAATGGAGGTATTTATGAATGATTTTTCAGTTTTTAGCAACTCATTTGACCTTTGTTTGAATAATTTGGACAGGGTACTTACCAGGTGTAAAGAGAACAACCTTGTCCTCAACTGGGAAAAGTGCCACTTCATGGTATAAGAAGGTATTGTGCTGGGCCATAAGATCTCTTATCGAGGAATTGAGGTGGATACGGCCAAAGTGGATGCGATTGCAAGACTCCCATCCCCAACTTCGGTTAGGGCCATAAGAAGTTTCTTAGGACACACAGGTTAATACAGGCGATTTATCAAGGATTTCTCAAAAATTGCCCGCCCTTTGACTAAGCTATTAGAGAAGGATGTGCCTTATGTTTTCTCTCAGGAGTATTCGAAAGCTTTCAATATCCTTAAAGAGAAACTTACCAATACTCCAATTATGGTAGTCCCTGATTGGGCACTCCCCTTTGAGCTTATGTGTAATGCAAGTGATCACACAGTCGGGGCAATGCTGGGGCAAAGGCGAGACAAGCACTTTCAACCAATTCACTATGCTAGCAAAACTCTTACGAATGCTCAGGAAAACTACACTACTACAGAAAAAGAGTTGCTAGCTGTTGTTTTTGCCTTTGATAAATTTCGCTCTTATTTGCTTCTATCTAAGGTGATTGTTTATGCTGATCATTCTGCCCTTAGGTACTTATTAGCAAAGCCGGATGTAAAACCAAGATTGATTAAGTGGATCTTGTTGCTGCAAGAGTTTGATGTGGAGATCAAAGATAAAAAAGGCACTGAAAATTTAACAGCAGATCACCTATCCCAATTGGAGAACCCAAACTTGGAATTGCTCAACGAGAACGAGATCAAGGATGAATTCCCTAAGGAGCGACTCTATGCCATCGCCCAGGTAAGTGATATGGAAATTCCTTGGTTCATAGATATTGCTAATTTTTTAGCTTCTAGGATCATACCGAAGGGACTTCAACACCAGCAAAAGAAGAAATTCTTTTCTGATGTGAAACATTATTTTTGGGATGATCCTTACCTGTTTAAAGTATGTGTAGATCATGTCATTCGAAGGTGTGTACCACACCTCGAAGGTTGGCGAATTTTGAGCTACTGTCATTTGGAGCCCACGGGTAGGAATCATAGTGCCAATAGGACAGCTCATAAGGTCTTAGAGGCAGGATTTTATTGGCCTACCCTATTCAAAGATGCCTAGAGATATGTTGAGAGTTGTGATCGTTGCCAACGAGTGGGAAATATATCCCGTAGGGATGAAATGCTACAAAACCCCATCATTGAGGTTGAGGTATTTGATGTGTGGGGAATCGATTTCATGGGTCCTTTTCCGAACTCAAATGGAAACAAATATATCCTAGTAGCCATTGACTATGTCTCTAGGTGGGTGGAAGCTAAAGCCCTACCTACTAATGATGCTAGGGTAGTAAAAAAAATTCTTGAAAGACCTATTTTCTCGATTTGGCACCCCTAGAACAATTATAAATGATAGGAGAACGCACTTTTGCAATGCTCAACTCGACCAAGTATTGAAACGTTATGGCGTTACACATAGGATGGCCACCCCGTACCACCCCCAAAGTAGTGGCTAAGTGGAAGTTGCCAATCGTGATCTTAAGCGAATTCTTAAAAAAACCGTAGAGTATCATAGGAAAGATTAGTCAGAAAAGTTGGATGATGCTCTATGGGCATATAGAACTGCCTATAAAACACCACTTGGGACCATACCCTACCGACTTGTATATGGTAAAGCTTGTCATTTGCCGGTAAAGATAGAACATAAGGCTTATTGGGCGATTAAGAGTGCTAATGTTGATTTTGAGCGTGCAGGTTCTCACAGGAAACTTCAATTGAACGAACTAGAGGAATGGCGAGTGAATGCATATGAGAACTCTAAATTATACAATGAAAGGGCCAAAAAGTATCATGATCAGCGAATCAAACAAGGTCGACAATTTAAAGAAGGTGATCATGTCCTTTTGTATAATTCTCGCCTGCGTTTATTCCCAAGTAAGTTAAAATCTAGGTAGTCTGGACCATTTACAATTACACGAGTTTTCCCGTATGGGACTGTTGAAGTTACACACCCGGAGAAGGGCACATTCAAGGTAAATGGACAACGGTTGAAATTATACTTGAGTGGAAACTTGGAGCATGTTGGCCGGGAGGAGTTTTACCTCCATCCGACAGAACTAACATGAGAAGACGTATCCCGTCGAGCTATCGACGTTAACTAAAGCGCTTCTTAGGAGGCAACCCATGTCTAACTCTACTTATGCTTTAGTTCTTTAAGTTTTCTTCATTTTATTTTCCGTTTTATCTAACTTTGCCTTACTTCGTAGATTTTCTTTCAATTTTTCGTCATAATTCTTTCCTCTCTTAGCCTTATTTTTTTTTTTTTTTCGTTTCTCTTTAGTTTTATTATTTCTAAGTTCCTTTATCTTTAGATTTAATTCAAAAAAAAAAAAATTATTACACGGCCGAGGGACACGGTCGTATCCTAGCCCATGTCCATCCAGACGTTCAAAATTGTCCACCCACAGAAAGTTATACGGGCGTGGGACAGGGTCGTGTCCCAGCCCGTGTCCGCCCAAACTTCGATCCTACTCCGGGGGCACAGAAAGTTACACGGGCAAGGGACACGGTTGTGTCCCCAGCTCGTGTGTACCCAAAAATTTCCAGCCGCGAACAGAATGTCATACGGGCGTGGGACACGGTTGTATCCCAGCCCGTGTGTGTCCAGAAATCACAATAGAGCTCAGAAAGTTACACGGGCGTGGGACACGGTCATGTCCCCGCCCGTGTCCGTCCCGTATTCATACACGGGAAGCAAAAGTCACATGGGCAAGGGATACGGTCGTGTCCTAGCCTATGTGCGTCCAGGTTAGACACAATGGCACAGCTTGTTACACGGGCAAGGGACACGGTCGTGTCCCAGCCCGTGTCAACCCAAAATAACACGATTTTGCACACGACCGGTTAATTTAAATTAAACACACCCTCTCACACTCTCACAATCAAACATATCTCTCTTACATTCTCTCTCATTCTCCCTCTTCTCTCCAAAATTCCTGCATTCCGCATTTTGATCCAAGTAAGTTTTTCCCCCTTAATTTTCCTTTCTCTTCCTTATGCTGCAGCAATTGGGTTATGTGTGTTCTTCCTTTTATGCATATTGTTTTTGGCCTGTTGATTTCTTTTGATTATTCATCCATGCTATGCATCCTTGCTTTGAGTTTCTTGATCTCATATGTCATAATGCCGCCTCATTTAGTTAGATTTCATTATGCTCTGTCAATTCCCAATTTTATTGGTTAATTTGCTTGTTATTCTTCATTCATGCTAGTTAGGGTTAGCAATGGACGATCATTATTCTGGGTCATTTCGCGTCTCTTATATGTCTAGACGCTTGTTTTTCCTCGATAATTAGTGTGTAGTAGAATTCGTTGGAAGTGTTTGCCACTCATTTCTTTTCTACCACCTCGTTTTCTAGCTGCACTCCATATGTTTGATGAAATGCCCCAATGAGCATTCCTTTCACAATCTTACCCATTGTTATTCCTGTTTTTCTGTTTGCTTCAAACTATGTGCGATATGGATGTCCGTGTTTGATTTGGATTGTTGCCTCTTTTTATGTATTCAGATGGCTAATCGATCTAAGCTTTCCATTCACCGGAAATCCAAATTTGCGGCATCCTCTTCGTCATAATCCGGCGCAATTGTTGAACCACTGGCGACTCTTCCCCCTATGGAGCACCTAATGCTCCAATTTAAGGAGGACTACCAAGTACAATGCTACCAATTGCTTCAGTCTAAGCCCTTTAGCGAGACCCTTCGGTTGGATTGGGATGTTCTCGCTCAACTAGAGCTCACCACCGAAATGAAGGAGCTCTTGGATGGTACCGTTTGGGAGCGCCTATTATCTTTTAAAGCTCCAGTTTATAAAGAGCTGACCCTGGAATTTTTGTGCACTTATAAGCTGGATAAAGACAGTGCTACTAGCATGGGCCCGAAACGCAAATTACACTTTACCTTGAGTGGCCATCCATTCTACATGTCCATCGCTCAACTGGGTCAATATCTTGGTTTATATGCAGAAAGATATATACGGACGGAAGAATTCCAAAGTCTCTCATGTCATTTTCCTCGTGGTGTCACGGCAGGGTCATTTTGGAATGAGATCACGGTTGGCAATGCCAATGATCCAGCCAGGAGTAAGGCCTCTCAATTAGTCAAGCCTGAATACCGGGTTCTTCACTGGCTCTTCTCCCATACCTTGACTGGTAGAGGCCTTAGCACCGAGGTGGTGTCTAACAAGAATTGCCTCTATCTTTATAGTGTCATTCATAAGCATCCCATCAATCTAGCCATTGAAATCGCCGAACTCTTCAATCACCAAGCCACCACCACTCGGAAGAAAGGGCATATTTGTTGTGGCCCTTATATTACATTACTAGTGCAGGCTATGAGAATTAAAGTTGTTGCTTGGCCCTCACTTACTTTCATTAGCTAAGTCACTCCTATGCGCCTCAATTCCTTCTGTCTCATGCACCTCCTACCTTCAAGAAGTCAAGGTCGACGCTTTCGTAGCAGCACATCTCGGGGTCCAACGTCTTCAGCCAGCTTAGACGATAAATTTGATTTATTACTGTCTGAGGTTCGTTATATACGAGAGAGTATGGATAAACTTCATCTCCGACAGGACAGAATGGAAGAATTTCTTAAAATGAAAGCATCAGCTACTAATGAAGAGGCGAGTGAGGAAAAGGAAGAGGAGGATGAGAGTAGTGAGGAAGAGGCTGATGAGGAGGGTGAAGACGAGGAGGCTGGAGAAAGTGATGAGGATGATGAGGAGGGTGATGACGATGATGATGCTACTATGGCTGAGGCATCATCTGATGAGGAGGCTGAGGAGACGGATTCTAATCACTCTTCTTAGTTCCAAATTTTTTGTGTTTTCTTTTATTGATCAAGACTTGTGAACTCCGTTATATATAATGATGCTGCTTCTTCATTTTGCACTTCTTTTCGACTGGCAGGGAAGTATTAGTTTCTTTTCATTACATATGTTTCCTTTTTCCTATGCTATTTTTTCGTGTTGCTTTGATTTTTAGTTGTACATTGGGGACAATGTACATTATTAAGTGTGGGGAAGGGATATATATGAATTTGTTACTGTTTAGGAAACCAATTATTCATATTTGACCCAATTATTTTTAAGTTAACTTGCAATAGGTAATTAACTGGTATTGAGCCAAATCAACTATGTCATCTTGATTGTTATTGATTTTATGATACTTTACTAGAATTGATTAGTCAAATTTTTGGAAGGCAATGTTACGAGTTATTTAGCTTAGGATTTTAAGACTTGAGAATAGAGCAACATCAGTAGTTGACAGTTAGTCATGGTTATTTTTAAATTTACTTTTGTGTATACCTTTTTCTTAGAAATTTTTAAGAGCCCTATAATTTTTAGCAAACAAACAAATGAAATTCTTCTTTTGAGAAACCCTTGAAAAATCATAATGATTGGAGGTCAAAAGTAATAATAAGTGTATAAATAGAAAAATTGGTAAGGATTCGTCTTGGTCCGTCAGAAGAGCAAGATTGAGTCCCAATGCCAATTCTAATGAAAAAATCGATATGGATCGGCCTTGGTCCGTCGGAAGAGCAAGATTCTTTCCCGCTATCAATATAAGAAATAAGTTGGTATAGATCGGTCTTGGTCTGTCAGAAGAGCGAGATTCTTTCCTGCTACCAACATAATTGTGCATTAAATAAAGTAAATTCAAAAGACCTCTCAACAAAAGTATGAACTAGGGGGATGATCAAAGGATGAGTGGATGTAAAATGTGTTTGTTTTAGATTATGGTACTTGGTGAGATAGAAGAGAGAATTGTATACACTTTAGTCAAATGGACAAAATTTTTATGACTCTTTCTCGGTTGGCGAGATGTTAAATCTAATTTTTAGTTTAAGAATCCTTAGTTAAATGGCTCGGTTAAACTTTGATTTTCATAAATTAATTAGTGAACTCTAGTATTAAGTATTGTTGGAGCATTCGAATATGGTCAGATGAAATTGGTTGACTTTATTGGTGCAAGTTAGTTAAGAATGATTTTCTTACCTTTCTTTGGGTCAAGTGTATTCATTTACCGGTTTCCTAAAATAGTGATAAATTTTGTTTAGTGTTTCTTGTCTCGAAAGTTTTGTTTTGATTTATTTGCTTGAGGATAAGCAAATGCTCAAGTGTAGGGAAATTTGATAACTCTGATTTTAAACATATTTCATATGGTGATTTTATAGTATTTTCCTCACATTTTTTGTTTTCTTTAAAGAAATTGATACTTAATTGAGTAAAATGTTGATTTCAGGGTTTAAACGCGTTCTAGGCTCAAAAACGAAGAAAAGGAATCAAGTTTCACTCAATTCCGAGTTCAAACGAAGAAGTTATGAAGTTTTGAAGTTGTGCAGAAATTTTACCTTAGTGCAGAAAGTTACACGACCTGAGGACACGGCCGTGTCTGGTGATGAAAATAAAATCCGTGTAATACACATATAAAAGGATATCTTAGGGTTTAAAAGAGGGAGGACATTATAGAAACAAAAAGACACAAGAGACGAGAGGAGACTTGAGGAGACAAGAGACAAGGGAGAACATCAATCAAGAAGCAAGAATAACATCGATTTCAAGATTAGAGAGATTGTTCATCAAATCAAGAGGGGTTTTCATGCTTTATTTTATGTTTTTGATGAAACTCGTTTTTAGATTCGTTATGATAGCTTAGAATTCAAGTATTTAGGATTATGGAACCTAGGGTTTCATGTAACCCTTGGATTGAATTATAATTTCAATGAAGTTTCTATCTTTTCTTGATTCAATTATGTTGATTAATTGTTGATTGATAATTCTAGAGTGTCAATATATGATATTATGCATGTTGATTGAGAAATTGCATGTGTAATTAGATCTTAACATAATTGAAGAGAATTACATGTATACTTAGAGATAAGATACATGTTTTTTCCGGAAAGTTGATTGTTTGTATGGGAATTCATTATACATTAATGCAATTCTAAGTTATATTACTAAGTGAAGAGATTCCGGTAAATAATTTAGGATTAGGGTTAATATGCTTGAGAAAGATATTAGCTTTAATTGTGAATCCCTCCGGTTAAGAATTATAGAAGCTAAATTGAATATATTTTAAAAGGTTACATGTTAAACACTAGAGGAAATAATTCCTAAATACATCATTGCATACTTGAAGTCGTTAGTAGTTTATTGCTTTTTAATTTGCGTAATTAAGTCTCATAAGTAATTTAGTTGTTAATTTTAGTATTTTTAATTCATTCAACTTATCACAATTTTCCGGTTAGATAATAAAGCTAAAGTAAATATTAGTACTCAAAATCTCTGAAGGATCGACTCGGACTCACATCCGCTATATTAAAATTAATAGGTGCACTTGCCTCGTATCATTGACCAAGAAGTATGCATGAAGTATACATTAGCATGACATCATATAAAACCTTGTCCTTATACCATTCCCTAATGGAGATTGACACATTTACCTTCTTAGTGACCTAAAGTCTACCTTTCTCATTTTGCCAATGGATTTTGTAAGGTTGATGGTAAGGACAAGTTGGCAACTTCAAGTTGTATACTACTCCTTATGCCACAACATTATACAACTTCTCCCATCAATAATCAAAGCATATAAGTTACCGCTTACTTGGCAATAAGTGTGAAAGAGATTATCCCTTCGCTCGCTCTCCTTAGCAACGTTAGCACTACGATCTCTCTTGACAACCATACAATATTCTCCAAATTCAAGTTAAGTAAGGCCCTTAAGATCTTATTGGTACTCATCTAGTAAGTGCCCAACATCTACTTTCTCTTCTCCTTCACTAGCACTTTCTACTTTAAACTATCGCTTCTCGCCCTTAATGGTCATTACACATTGGTTTAAACATTGATTATCTATATGTCCAAAACCAAGGAATTTGAAGCATTTAATCTCCTTTGTCTTTCATCCTAAGCTCTGGCTTAAGTCCTTTTTTATTTCAAGCTCATCAACCTTCATCTTACCCCTTCCATCATCGGGTCAACTTAGATGTAGATCAGTTTACCTCGGAACTATAAGGAAGCCTACTAGAGATAGGTTGGATAAGCACAATAGTTTAGCTATTCAGTGCTCGATTGAGTTGACTTCACCTCTACCACTCGACTATTTGAGTGATTCAAATAGTTTCATCTAGAGTCCCAATCCTTTACACTTCTACTATGTTCCTAATCTTAATTCGTTGTCCATATAAGAATGTTGCAATGGTTTTGGATTCTAGTTCGTGAACATTAAATTGGATTATCAACAGCTAAAACTCCTATACATACTCATTCACAATTCAACTACCCCTGCTTAAGTGATTAAAGACATCAAAAAGAGTCTTGTTCATAGTGCTTAGGAACAAATCTATTCCTCAAAACTCGCTTCATCTCATTCCAAGTTCTTATCTTATCTACAATTTGACTGCCTTGCTTGCTAATGTGTAGCTTATACCTTTTTCAACCACATCTCTACATACCTAGAAAACTCCAAAGTAGCCACATAAATGCACATTGTATCCCCATAATTATAGAAATCAAATATTTTCTCAATCTTTTCTTCATAGTCCATATATTCATTAGCACTGCCTGTTCTAGAGAAGCTTGAAACCTGAACCTTAATATTCTTAGTTCCTCTAGGTGCTCAGATTTCTCGCTCATCAAAGTCTTGGAACTAGTCATTCTCATCTTCGCCATCTTCTACTTCCTCAACAACTTCTCCTAACTCAAGTTTTTGTCATGTATGTCCTTCAACTTAGATGGGCGAGCTGGTGGAGTATTAACAGCAACATTAGCATAGATTCCAACTTCAAGTGCTCTTGGTCTATTTTGTGCACCTTAACCATACTCAACGTACCCATCATAAAGGTAAACCTCTATGAACCTTTACATGGTTATAGCTAGATTGGTCATCATAGTTATGAGGTTCTAAATCTATTCATCCATTGTTTAAGGAATCCTTTACTTAATGCGCCTATGCTAGGTGCATCACTCTCAACATCACCTATCTCCCCCTATACACTCGGATTTGACTTTTCTACAGCAAAATCTTAATGACCACATAAACCAACAAGAGATTCTAGACGATACTATTAAACACTACTTCTCACAATGCTTTAACAACCTACTATGTTCGATAGTAGTAAGAATAGAGTAAAATAGAGTACATATAACACTTACAATAAAGTCTTATAATGCTACTATCAGCTCTGATACAAGATAATATGATGTGCCTAAGGGTTAAGTTATCACTAGGGCTTACCATAAGATTAAAATAGGTCGTTGAAGATATTAAAGAAAAGGTAACGGAAAAGAGTAGAACTTTTAGTAGCTTCATAGAGCTATTCACCAGATATAATGCACCGATGAGTACAACATGACTTAGCCTCGACTTAATGTGACACGCAAGCATAAGACTAAGGTCCACTCACTACTAACCTAGAGCTATTAGTAAGATTAGGTAAGAGTGTGGGGTTGTAACATGGAGAGGGTTTTCTTACAAGACACAAGAAATGAATGTTCATTCATAATAGTCTGATCATTTTCGCTACAAAGGTTAAGGGACTATTTATAGTAAGTCCTTAAGGCAACAAAAGGAAATAATATAATTACAAAAAGGTAATGCAAAATAAAGATACCTAGTATAAGCCAAAAAGGGTAAATACAACATAAAAAAAAAAGAAATATAATATAATGTCAGAAAAAAGGTCAAGACAAGTGGTGGCACTACAATTGCATCCATACTCTTTGATAGTGAGGTGTTGAAGCAAAGTTGTTCTAATGTAGTAACAAGTCAGTAAAGAAGAGTTTTAAGTTCAAAGTCAAGGACCACGACAATAGGTAGGTCAACCATGTTAGGAGGGGTTGTGAGCTCAACATTTGGGCTTACAATAGAACAAAGTAGGGTGCATCTAAGCTAAGCACATAAAGAGTTCAATAGCAAGCCTTCCTGATACTAGAGCTCATCTTGGGCAACCTGAGAAGACTAGATTTTTCATATAAGACCTTACAAACCTCTAAGTCGAGCTTGGGTAAGAGGTCATGAGGTCGGCAATCCATCATAAGCCATACCCTTTTCAGTTATACCAACACCTTTAGGTGCTCCAACCTCTTCTAATTTTCGCCTCTTCAATCATCTTAGCATCCTTAGGCCCTTTATCATAAACTTTTATGAAGCTCCTACAAAGTCGACCTCTCTAGGTTCTCTCTTTGCCAAACTGATCACCAAAGAGAGTAAAGGGCAACTATTGACAAGGCTTCTTTAATAAATAAGCTACAAGATAATATTGATTAGCCTACTACTTAAGCCCAGTCTAGGTACAACTTACTCTCATACACTATAAATATGGGACAAGACCCCTAGGTAAGGGGATCTACTTTTCATTCTCTTCCTCTTCATACAACTTGACAATTTTATTCTCATAATAAGAGGTTGACTTAGGTGTCGGAGTGACCACCCCAAACCACCCTCTAACACTACCACCCCCTCCCCCCTAATCCATTTTCTATTTTGCAAGTGTTCATTTACCTCGATGAGAATTAACTATCAACAAAGTTATCTTTGAGATTTTATGGGTATAACCTTATTATAATAAAGCAATTCAATTTGAATTCAAGTGATTTAGTTCAGTTCAGTTCTCAAAACTGAAATATGAACCATTTCTAAACTAAACTACAAACCAAACTAAAATATGAAAGAATCTCATTTTTCAATTTCATTCTATTTTGTTCAATTCAATTCTTAGTTTTGTTTAATGAATAGCCTTAGTACTAAGTTAAGCACTTTCTATGATTTATTATCAGGCAAATTAAAACCTTAACCGTTTTGGGATTAAATCACAAATGGAGAATATAACACTAACTTGGAATTAATCAAACTAACAAATATATGGAATAATTAAAGTAAAGAGTTGAATCCATAATATTATTTAAACATTATCCCATTAAAAGAGAAATGTATGTACCTAAACATTTTAAAAGTAATAACGTAATTAAAGAAAAGTAATGGAGAACATGAACCAAGTAAGGGAAAGACTTAAAATGAATATAAGACGTATTTAGGGCTAAAGATAGCAAAGTTTTTAGCAAGTAGCATAAGAACATAAGTTTAGGACACAGCAAGATTGATCTTAAGCCTAATATAGTCGACTAGGCTATTAGGAAGGCGTAAGGCCAACTACGTCACAAGTCTAGTTGGCTACCTAAGTTAGTCGAACCTAATTATCTCATTCAATCCCTCATACCCCATGTCAACCAAATAACCCTTATAGGTGCCCAAAATTGACAATAAAAAGGCTTAATTAAGGGTATAAGTGGGAAATAAGTAATGGTTTTAGGATTTGTAATCTATAACATATGTGACATTAATGTATGCTATATTATATGAATTAAGAACTTATTTGGATCATTATCAAAGTTTCAAGTAGAAGAACCCACACGTTCAAAAATCGACTTTAGGGTTCACATGAACTTACACTTTCAATAACCAAATTTGGAGATCAATAGATCTACAAGATCAAAAATGACTCTTACGGTTTAATCAACACTTCAAAAATTGGCTATAAGGGGTTCAATTCACACCTTTAAAATGGCTCATGGACTCCAACGAGCATATAAGGGTCTAAGCTTTAGAAAAAGACTCCAGGGGTCTAATTCAATATATGTATGTCTTTTAGAATAGATTTAAATGAGACTAATTAAATTGATAATTCCATTGATGTTTGATACTAGATTAAAATAATTATCTTGTATATGCTTGCATGGCTATTAAAATCTTAATTCTACTATTACTTTAAACCTATACAATTGGTAAAATTTTATAAAACCATACAAAATTAAGAAAATAGTATACTTATAAAAATCGTATAGTAAAATTCATAATTTTAACAAAATTCTGTAACTAAATGTTTTATATCTATTTTAACTAAAAAAAATATCATAAACTCGTAAAATCGTATGCTTGCATGTAATAGTTTTCCTATAGATTTCACCACCTACCCATTTAGGTTTTAAATGTTGATGGTTGACTATTATAACTATATGAGATATGATCTTTATTACGATAGATGGAGCATGATAGCTTATGTGAAGAAAATTAATAAAGTTTGTGATATGAGCAAAACTTATGGATTTGATTTACTGACTTTATTTTTTCAAAAGGCTTTAGTTGACAATTCTAACCAATTACTATTTCCAACTTTGAAGATTTTAGCTATAATTATGTTAAACTAAATTTCCCTTTATGAAAGGTGTTAAATAGAGAGTTTAATTATTTAACAATAATTTTGTGGATTGTAGTAAGTTCCTTAGACATGCATGCTTATACTACAATATGAGTAAGTGACAAATTTATTACATTCTTGATTTTTTGGACGTAAAGATAACATAACAATATCAAAGCATAATTGGTGCATAGGTATGAGTTTCAAGCTTTACAATTAGGTTTTATGCACACTATAGAGATAAGGATAAATAATGACATTCTAAATTATTCAAGTTTTAATTTGTGACAAGTGAAAATATATGAAATTCAACTAAATCTAATTGTATTGAACCAAAAGTTGTATTTTCTCTATATGAGCAAGACAGCAATATGTTAACTATGTTAGGCATATAGATGTTAAACTAGAGACTAGGGATTAAGTGATATTCTTACTACACTCTCAATCATTTTCTATCCATAGGTTTAAAGTGGCCATGATATAAGAAAATGATGATTCCTCATTAAAATATGTCAAGGACAATATGATGAGCAAGGATAATTAGATCGTAAGATAAGATTTAATGCAATTAAGTTGCTAACATTCTAGTTTCTCATGTTTTAAATGTCCAAAGGAGATGTTAGTATAGGCTAGGCGTACTACATCATCGAGTAGAATGGTTTTTAAATCATAAGCAGTATCTAATTTTATATTTGCATAAAGTAATGAATAAATATAAGCCGATATAATTTCTACTTCATCCAGCTATGTGAAATTTGATTTGAAGTATATGATGATAAAACAAATATAAAAAACTAAATAAATTATTATGCTTAAATTATAAGATCAAACAACAATCTAATAGGGGACTTCAAAACTTCATTTAATGGCTTACTGTTGACTATATCTAAATTTGGTAAATGTATAAAAGTAAAAATTTTAAGGAATTCAATCATTTTTGAAGTAAATATCTACAATTCCACCATAATCCTAAAAACTATTATATTGCAATAACCATTTTAGAGCTCCTTAACAAGATTAATTATTGTAACAAAAACGCAATCATCATCGTTAACTCATTTCATAGATGTTATTGAAGAGTTATGAATCACTTTTCTTGAAAGATCCTAATAAAGAAAATAACAATGAAAAAAGGTTTCAATAAAAAGCATTTAAATTTTGAAAACCTTTTTTTAAATCTAAAGATGCATGTCAGATTCACCATCAAGTATTTTATAAACTAGTAATACAATGAAGCTATACACAGTAATAAAGAAAGGTAATAAAACATATCAAAGTAGAAAAATTATTATTAACAAAAGAAACAACTACATTAAAGTAAGATTGTAGAGAGAAAATAGCCTTATGTAAGTGGATGCCAAGCTTTATCCATTAAAATTGTGCTAAAATTGCACTTGTAAACTTTGATATTCATTAACATACTACAAAGATAGTTTTTAAGATCTTAGAGTTAATAAAAAGAGTAAAATCAATGTCTTCCTATGGCTTAGATTTAACAATTGGGTTATCTATATTACAAAAGATAGAATAGGGAATAAGAATTTTGTAGACTTTGTGTGACATTAGTCATATGAAATATAAATAGATCATATAGAAACAAGGTAAGACTTGCATTTTAATACCTTGCTATAGCATTTCAAATGATGCAAGATCACAACACACTAATAAATACAACTTTAACTTATTGTAGAAGCTAAGTGGCATTAGAACAAAGTCTTAGGGTTCTTCGTTCTTTTACTTTTATAAGTCTTCATTTGAATGTGAATCAATAAGGCATTTAGATAAATTTCTTATGTCATTGAAAATTATGATTTAGCTTGCTCCTTTTGCCTCAATTCACAAACACTTGTAATTTTGATGATTTAATTTCAAAAGTTTTCATCTATCTTTTTTATAGGCAAATTTAAGAGCTATGATATAATTTACTTTTGCTTAGGTAAGATGACTATATAAAGGTGCCTAAAGAGGCAAAACTAAAGGCAACATTTAGGTTGATAAGAATAAATGATTTCTAATGCAAATAGTTGACCTAATAGATTATGTGCTATTCATAATCCTTATATTCATAAGAATAGTCATTTAAATATATGGATATGAACATGTGATTAGTCTTAAAAAATATCCATCAATTCTTATCACCAAGTAGATAAGTAAATTAATTATTATTTTTTCATTATATAAGTCAAATCCATCTTAAGGTAAAACTCAAGTAATTAAGAAAGTTTTCTTAAACCTAATAAGTTAATGGGTCTAAGTTTCTTTAAAAGCTAATAAAGCATAATCTTAAAAGGCAGTCTACCATGCCATTCCTCCACAAACATCATTGACAAATCGACAGTCACAATTCTCTCATGAATAGCATCACTTCTTAAACCCCATACTCAAGAATTACTCTTTGGAGTAGAAATAATCATCTACAAAAGTTAGGTCTCATACAAGATAAGCATAAAATCTAATAAAAACAACATAGAAACAGACATTAAATCCATAAAACATGCACAAGTTGCACTTCATTGTTATTAGATGCACATTAATACCTAGACAACTACTTTTTATTTAAATGAATCAATAAAGGAACTATTTCTTGCCTATTGTATGTATTTTTGTTGATAATTTATGTATGACAAAGTCCCACAAGATTGCCATATAACATTGGGTTCAAGGGTAGTAGGTTGTTTATAAGGGTTTGTTGATATTAAGTCAATCCTACAAATATTCAAGACATTTCTTAGAGGGGACATAAGTACGAGATTGTCAACTATACTGGTCCAAGGTCATTGGATCTAAGAAAGACATACTCGAAGAAGCTCAAGTTAGTAAGTGATTGGACATGACTTGCTTTGTGGAGGGAATAAAATGTGTCATTAATTCCTTCTCTACATAAAACAATGTGAGCGATTTTTCGACTCAAGAATGAGATCATCTTATAATCTACATTTGGAATGCTACAACTGACATTAGTAAACATGAGTTATTCACCTTTTACTAAAATCTTTACTTTTATAAAAACTTAATGTTTGAGAAAAAAAAAAAAAACTAAATTTAACATATGAATTAAACATGCAAACAAATTAATATAATCATGCAACAAATTTGCATGATTATATTAATTTGTTTGAATACCAATCAAATAGCTAAATATATTAAACATGTCAATATATTAATTAACCATACTAAACATGCAAATAGAATTAACTAATCATATTAGATGTGGAATATCACATTAAATACATAAATATGTCAATCTATCATATTGAACATGCAATTGGGTTAATTAAATATTATATATATATATATATATACACACACGTTAATTTTATCAATCATATGAACATGGTTAAATATGCAAACACATAATAAGACAAGAGATTGCTTATACTAGATATGCAATAATGATAAAATGATAACGTAGACAATTCAATTAAATCTTGGCTTTCACATTTCTTAGTTTTTAATTTATATAAAAAGAATAAATAGAATAAAACAAGAAAAATAAATGTGAAAATCAATTAAATGTGCAAACTAACTCAAAAGCGGATTGACTCATAGGTTTGGATCAAGAGTTGATTCACTTTGTGTTGGATCTTTGGTATGAATATAGGTTTGGATCAAAATTGTACTAACAAAATAAGGAGGTAGCTTCTTAGGCTTCATCAAACCGATTAAGTAGCAGATGGGACTAAGGGATGCATTGGACTACCTAATTCAAAGGTAAGGAGCACGATGATGTCACCAAATTGTGCCTAGAACCACTAAAGGCAGTGGTTTCCAAATGTCCCTTCTCAATCGAATTAAGTTTTATTGATTGAGGTTCATTTCTATCAGAATGAATTCAAAGTTTATGTTCTTCTAAAAGAACTCAATCCCTAGATTATGTCAATAGCCAACATATACTTCAATTTTGTGTAAAATGAAAGTAAATTTGGAGAGAAGTTGGTATAGGTCCACTAAATTAAGCTCATGAGAGAAGGTTGAAATTTGAATTGATTCAAGCATTTTAAGATGATATTGATTCCATTTTTGTGTTCTGTATCATGAGCTACTTATAGAAACATAATTAGATTAGGATCATAGGTTCTAAATTGAGTTAAATTTGATCAAATCCATTTAGTTTTAAGAACTCTAATCATTTTCATGTTTTATTTTTGCTAAAGAGAGTGTATATATTAATGGAAAACCAAAGTACATCAGTCTAGGTTTCTATCCCCTTTATCTATAAGGATCCATGACAACAAAGAAAGCAGAGGGGAGTCCCTCTCATAAACAAAGTTTATGCCTATCTTACATTAGGATGCAACCCAATTCACATAACAATTTGTAAGACAATTATTTTCCTAAAAGACACAAATGACTAAAATAACACCAATGTCTAATTTTTTGTACTAAAGGGAATAATTTCCAAGAACAAAACTCAACAAAATGAATGCCTTAAATCAAATTTGCACAATTAGATTCAAACTCAATCACTACCCATCCTTTATCAATCACTATTTGAAGTCCTTGCTACACAGCAATAGCTTCGACAACAACTACATCATATGCACTCATAGATTTGGCCTTTGCAAACAGCAAATCAACTTAGCACTCTCAAAACACCACTCCAATTCCAACCATGCCACTTCTTGAATTAAAAGTGTCATCATAATTACATTTTAGCACTTGATATCTAGGAGGAGACCATAACCATTGCTCTATTGCTCGAGTAGAAACACCATCACATAACAATATTTGTTGCACAACACCAACTTCAATCCTTTTAATTGTGGTTCATGGGTTTAATTGTGAATCTTGAAACACGCATGTGCTCCTTTCCTTCCATACTTACTAATGAACAATTGCTACTTAGTCTAACATCAAAATCCTTTCATCTTGGTCAGAACCTTGAATTTGTGCCAATGATAAAAACCAATCTTGAAACCTATTAATGGAACAAAAATCCACATGGAATCTAAGATCATGAAATCAAACTCTATGTATCCAATTACAAAAGAATAAAATATGTTCTACGGTTTTGTCCATGCCATAAAATTGAGACAAAAGATTTGGTTTTAAGTTTCTTTAAATAAATTACCATTAGAAGCAATCGAGTTTGTATAAATCCTTTATAGGAAATGCTTTATCTTCAACATTACTTCCAAGCACCAAATAATTCTCCAAATATTATCATTTGAACTCACAAAAGAAGAAGCTCCTCTCATGCTATTTATGTTGCTATTAAATGCTTACCTAGATTTAATTGAAAATCGACCATTTTTACTGCTTAGCTAAATAATTGGATCCTTAACATCCCCTTAATAGAATGCTATTTCCCCAATTGCTCTCTTTTGATGCTTAGATTACTCTTCATCAACATAATCTAGATTCCAATCATTTCCCTACTCATTTTTTATATCACTCACTCTTATGGCTACACCATCCTCGTATAAGTTCTCCACCCTTACTCAATATCATTCTAAAGAAGGCACCCAAGGGTCTTTAAAAACAAAGACTCTATTTCCTCTTCTTACTTGCCACAAATAATCTTTTTCAATAAGCTCCCGATCTATTATGATACTCCACCAACACCATGAACAATTTCTTCCCTTTTTTTTTATTTATTTTTTTTTTGCGAAGAAACTTTAAACAAGGGAAATAAATACCCTTAATTATTGGAACCTAAAGGTCATTCTACCTTTGCAAAATTCACCATGCTAGTTTTCCAAAAAGTTCTTTATTAAAATCCACTAGCTCTCTAAAACACAAGCCTCCTTTCCTCTTTGTTTTGACCAGTTATTACCCAGATTTCTAATGGATTTCTTTATTTGTACCATCTCTCCACCCCAACCCAGGAAAAAAAAATCTAGCAATTAAAGAGGCTACCTAATTACTCCATGTTAAAGGAAAAAAGAATATGCTTATAGTAAATATCGGGATGGCAAAAGCAATAGATTTAATAAGCACCTCCTTACCTTCTTGTGATAAGAACTTACCTTTCCACCCATATAATTTTGCCTCTACTCTTTGCTTAAGGACTTCTAATGCCTCCATTTTTTATCTTCCCCACTTAGTGGGTAATCTAAGATATGCTCCCAACCTTCTTTCATGATTGATATTCAACATGAAAGCACATCTTTGCCTTACCCCTTTATTAGAATTATGAATAAAGAAAACGAATGTTTTATCAAAATTAACCAATTGATTAGAAGCTATACAATATATATCTAAAATCATTTTATGAGTAGAAAGATTATTAGAAGAGGCCCTCATAAAAAATAATGAATCATCTACAAATAACAAAAGAATACTTTATAAACTACTTCTAATCTTTATACCTTTTAAATTCCCAACTTTATTTTTCTTTTGTATCATCAAAGATAGACAATTAGCTACCAATAAGAATAGATAAGGCAATATAAGATCACCTCATCATATTCCTCTTGATAGTTTAAAACTTTCCACTATATTGCCATTTACCAACAAATTATACGACACAGACACTACACAATTCATTATCCAAGATATCCATTTCTCATAGAAACCCATATTCCTCATTACTTGCTCCAAAAAGCACAGCTTGACTCTCTCATATACCTTTGCCATATAGTTTTAGTGCAAAGTTACATCTCTTAGAATTTCTTCTTCTTTTTTAAAGAGTGAAATACCTCATGAGTTATAATAATATTATCCTATATGAGCCTTCTAGGAACAAAAGCACTCTAACCGGGTGAAATGATGACATCAAGAAGGGTTTTCAACCTATTTGCTAACAATTTGGATATAATCTTGTAAGAAAAATTATATGAGCTCATCGGCCTAAATTCGGAAATTTCTTAGGATTACTAACCTTAGAATTCAAGACAACATTAGACTCGTTAAAATAGGGGGGAAAATACTTTATTGGAAGAAGTTCATGACCGCATCCAATATATAGGCACCGATGAGCTCCAACGCGTCTAATAGAAGAAGCTGTCCCATGTCTACCAAATTACAATCAAACATCATGTCGCTAAAAGCTTGGAGTTGTCTGGTCGGTCTTTCATTACCACCACTTTTTTCATCCCTGCTTGCCACTTTGTTCAAATCCCCTACCACCAACCATGGTGCACTCAAATAAGAAGCTCCATAAGAAGTATATTAGAAATTTCTCCTATCATTAAAGACAGGATTGGCATAACACCAAAATATACAAACATATCCCTTGATCTTTGTAGTTACTTCAGTATCAATCAAATTATCAGAATACTCTATTACTTGCATGTTAACATTATTCCTATACCAAAGCATAAGACCACCACTCATTCCCCATGGCTCTACATAGAAATAGTCCTCAAAATTCAATCTTCTTCTAATTCGATCCACATATTCTAATATATTCCTGGTCTCCCAAAAGAAATAAAAATTAAAAAATAAAAAATAAAATATCCATATTGGGCCTATGCTTAAAGATAAGAAGTTGAAGCTCCTCCGAAGTCAAGAAATGACCCAATCCTTAATGGTTTCACGAAACTCCAATCATGGGATTGGGTAGTCGAAGAAAGCCGGCCACCATAACCTATCATAGAGATATTTTCCACTTCATTCACTTTTGCTTCAACTAATTGATTTTCAAAATCTAACTTTCCTCTAACAGGCTTCCTCCTCTAAACATGGACGCTCTTCCTTACCCTTAGCGTTTTGAGCTTCTTTGAGGTGATTTAACAAGCTGCTCCTTCCCCTTTTTGTGTCTGATCCCACTATTCTCCTCTTCTGCTTCCTCTCTTGCCCTCTTTAAAGACAAATTACTCAGAGCTTTTGTGACAGATGATGGGATTGGAAGATTCTTTTTGCCCGTAGGAGACACTGACTAAACTAAGGATTTCTCTGGGTTAATAGGCTCCCCCACGAAATATTTGGGTGGCTCCATTTGTGGGTAGTGAGTTGTTAGAATATTGGTGGAATTTTGGGGTCTTTCAACACAGGTGGATTTGTTTGAAGGGGTTTGATCTGTGTTTGGGTAGGTTTGTTCTAGGGAAGTTCTTTGCTGTTTGGGTGGGTTTTGTTTAAGTAGATGTTTTCGAAAAAGATGGGGTTCACATTGGGGTTAAAATGTCTATGCACTAAAAGGGAAAACAAAGTTTGGTAAAGAGCCATGTTGACAAAAACTCTTGTCAAGGCAGTTGGGGGCATTTAGCAGCCTTGCATCCACCGTTAGACTTGCAGACATGGTTTAACCAGAGGAAGTTTCAACTTAAATCTTTATTCTTTATTATATCCAACCTCACATTTAATGCCCTGACTTGTCAACATATTGTTCTTCTCCAAAGAAGTCGGAGAAATATCTTCTATAGTTTTTAAACTCAATGAATTCCTTTTCTATATTCTGCAGAGTATCCTTTTTCTTTTCCTCAATTAGCTCCACTTTCCTTTTCCTATCTTCTTCTTCCGTTCCACCTGTTGATCTTCCTTCTGCATGTTCATCCTGATCAAACTTCCTCAACCACAATGCTTTAAGTTCTACATTCAAATGATGATGCTTGAACTCTTCTTTCTCCTTCTTCCAGGCAATTTGATTCAATATGACCCAGAAGACCATAGGCATAACAAAAATCAGAAATCCTCTCTTAACAAAAGCAGACTTTGAATTTTGATTCCTCTTGTATTTAATCCATAGAAATTGAGCAAGGAGGTATATGTACACTTAACTCGAACTCTCAAAAGATCTCTTTGAATTATTTTGCATTCTTCGACATCAACTATCTCCCCCAATTTCAATCCAATTTTGTTGGCATTCTCTGTTGATAACAACCGCAAAGGGACCATGGATTTGGATCCATATGTAACAGAAAGAAAAGTCCATATCCTCAATCTTTTTATTCAAATTCTAGTGCCGCAGGACTAACGCATGACCCATAACCAACCATGGGTCTTGCTCTAAAATTTTTGAAAAACATTTCTCCTTATGTGCAGAAATAATGAAGAAGTTATCTCTAATGTGAGACACTGAGATCTTCCCATATCTCTCCCATGCTTTGCATAAAATAGAGATAATAGCATTTTCAAATAAATTATTTTCTGCCACTACCTTGCCGATCAAATAAAATCCGTTATCCTTCTTTTGAACATCCAGATCGGAAATTATAACCTCCACTGAATCAAACTTTAAAGCCTCTACAGGTTCCATATATAACCCTGTCTTAGAACTTGAGATCAGGAAAACCGTTGGACCAGTAAATAACACAAACAGAGAGACGATAAAGGAGATCAAACACACGATAAGACAGGACACCATACGAACGGACAGACGCAAAGATAGTACAATAAAATCAACCTATACAATGAGAAAAAAAAAAAAAAAAAAAAAAAGGAAAAAAAGAAATAAATCGGGACACTAGGAAAGAAAATGAATCACAAGAGAATAAAAAAAAGATATGAAAACCCTAAAAGATTCCACCATATTGGTGTACAAGTTCCACAGAGGTCACATAGGAGATAGTTAGCAATAGCAATCGCAATCGCAAATCTTTTTTAGAATTAGATTTTATCTTATTTATCCAAACCCTTTAGTTAAATCAAATCTTACTGGTCTGTTATATTGACTTTGTATCCAAAAATGCAATCAATGAGATTTGCTGCACGATTGGCTCGAATTTGGATCGGTATTGTACCTATTCGATGTGATCCAATAGCCTAGGGAAGAGGGACAATGAAAACACATATGGTCGAATTATGGTCGCTGGAATGCGTCAGCTTGGATTCAACCACTTCGCCGCAATTCTTTTTCAGTCCATATTGCACACGAATTACATTTGAAATTTGTTTCGACCTAAGCTTATTAATTCCTATAAAACCCAATTTAAAATGTATAAAATAAATTAGTCAAATGAAAGATTTTTAAGCCCTCGATCAATCTCGGTCAGGTTAGCACAAAACTTGATTTTTGTTTAAAATGATCAATTTAAGTACAACTAAGGGACTATTTGAAGCCACGTTTCACTTAAATTAACCATAAACAACTCTAAGAAGAAGCAAATTGGACTGCCTCCGGAAATTTCAAATTTTAAGAAAAGCCTAATATTTTGGTTGAAAACTCGAAATCCACCAAATTATAAATGTGTATGTCAACTTAAAATATGATTTTTTATCCAAAAAAAAAAAAATTTATTTTTGACAACGTCAAATGTTTTCTCAACTTTCTTATTTTTTCTCATTTTTCTTACTCTTATGGTTTCTACTTATTTTCTTTTAGCTTTTTCATTTAGCAATTTATTCTTTTTTTTTCCATTTTTTTTAAATGTATAAAAAACTATAGACTAAACTTAATGTCCTCATGTCAGTCTTTTCCTTCTTAGTTTTTTCTTTAACACATTTTCTTTTGCTACATCTTTCTTGTTTATTAATTCCAACTCTACTAAAGTTAAAAAATAAAGAATTTTTTCTAAAACCACCAAAACAAGGTATGATATTAATTTATTTATTTTTTTTATGTAATAATTTTTTATATTAGATTTAAAAAATATCTCATAATAAATTTATATAATATTGTTCAAGTCATAATTTAGTTTTGTACCATTTTTCCTTTATCCAAGATTAGTTTTGTACTAGGTTTGAAAAAAATTTAGCCGATAGGTTAAGATTTAGAAATTGTGATGCATAGAAAACCATTATGGATGCCAATTATGAATTGAGATATTATAATTTGTAATTTATGAATATTCTTATTACCAAAATAAGTTAGCCCTCAAATAAATCCAATTTACAATTATTTATTTACTATTTAAAGTCGAGATTAAGATTTCACTACAATTAATATGTTTGTTTAATGATGATCAATAAAAAAAATGATCAAAAAGAAAAACAAATGAAAGAAATTAGAAAGAAAGGAAAATAAATAAAAACTAACTATATTGAAATTTATAAGATAAGAAAGATTTACAAACTCTATAGGATCTCTTATACCTTATACAATTTACAAGGTACAAGATATAAGGTAGTTTCAAAATACCATAAAATAGGGTACGTACAATAAAGTTTGAAAACCTATACTTATAGGGTAAGGTACGAGTAAAGTCTCGTACTCTACCTACTTTGTACTGACTTACCCTTATGGAAAACAACTTTGAATTTCAATTAAACATGAAAAAAATGGTAATTTATCTAACACTAATAATAAATGTAAGGAATAGAGAAAATAAATAAAATGTTAACAAATTTAACAATGGATGTAACAGATTTAACAACACATATAGCATTCTCCTCAACCTATTAATCCAATAAATTTTAAAGTAAAGCCTTCTTTGAGTCAAATAATTCAATAAGAATAGTATAAAGGAAACCTAAATGAGGATCCTTGACTCTTACCCAACCAATTTTCTTAAACAAAATGCGATAAGATTAAGCTAATGGAGTTAGTGATAATGCAATCCGCTTAAATCTCATTCCTGTGATACTTTTACTAGTTAACTTTTGCTTTCTTAAGAACTTCTGGCAAATTATTTTCCACCAAGCAAAGCTGCAAAACTTCTTAACAGCGCACACAATTTTCTTTATTTGACCATCAAAGTTTACGGGAAGCTTATGAGCGCTTTAAGATCTCCAAAGAAGAACCTCATCATGATCTTCCCAAATGGTCTTTAAAACAAAATTTTCATGATGTCTACGCTGAAACGGGGACGTGTAAAGCACGAAGCATAGGGATTTCCACGTGCATTGCAAAAAGGTGAGTTACCAAGAGCGCCTTAACGTACAAACTCTAACAAAACATCAGCTAAATATTATACCATGTGCACATGGATAACCTAAAGAAGGTGTGAAAGACTTGGTAAAGGAAAACCCTTGGCAACACCGTCAATAATGAGACTTACTAGCCTACCACCCCATTGAAATATGCAGAGTAATGAAACTCTTGCTATAATCCTAAACGTCGCTACGAGTGAACAAGAACTGAAGGATCTTATACTTGTTCTTAGAACAGGAAAGAAAAAAAGCTATTGGATGGATGTCATCTAATATTAAGGGGATTAGCCCAGTCCTATGCATGCCCTTATGTTAGACAAGTTTAAGCCTACCATAAAATATCATAGGATATTAAATCCTTAAATAAAGGAGGTTATCAAAAGAGAAGTTGCAAAATTATTGGATGCAGGAATTTCATATCCCACTTAATTAGCTCTCGGACAAGTCCCATGCAAGTGCCAAGAAAAAAAGTTGTGTAACTTATTTTTAATGGAAGAAAATGAATTGATACCCACCAAAAGGCAGTATGATGGAGAGCTCACATAGAATTCAGAAACTCAATAACTACCCTAGAAATTACCATTTTTTGCTTCCTTTTATTTTCAAATGCTTAAGTGTCTTGCTAGGCATTATTATAACTATTCCTACATGTTTACTTTAAATATGATCAAATTGAAATCCATTCTAAGGATTAGGAAAAAGCAACAATCACTTATCCTAAGAGCACATTTAGATAGAAGTGCATGCCATTTGAATTATGAATGCTCTAGCACTTTCCTAAGATACATCATCAAATGATGGAAGTTTTCTTTTTAGGGAGATTTCTTATCCAAAAGCTTAAAAATTTTAGTTATCATACTTGAAAGGTGCGAGGAACAAACCTAATGCTAAATTGCAAAATTTCCATCACGATCAAGGCATTATTACGCTTGAACATAAAATCTTTCTGCAAATAGAGGTAAATAAATCAAAGGTTGAGTCAATAGAGGTATTACCTCCCCCAAATTGAATTAACAAAATAAAAAGTTTCTTAGGACATACAAGTTTGTTTAATAGAGGACTTTTCTAATATCTCCAAACCCTTATGTGAGCATTGGAGAAAAATCACTCCATCTATTTTCAATGAATCATGTTATGGGCTTCTCAAGCACTAAAGAACAAATTAATCTTCATGCTAACCATGCCACCCATAGATTAGACCCTCCCCTTTGAACTCAGTATGATGCAAGCAATTATGTTGTAGGTGTAGCGTGGACCAAAGAAAGGATAAAAATTACATGATAGATACGATATAAGTAAGATACCAATGGAAATTGATAAATCATACAATTACATAAAAACGAATTACTTCAACTATTTTTTGCCATCAATAATTTTCATTCATATCTCATTAGATCATTCGATATGCTCATCACGTGGCCTCAAAGATATATTTTTAAAACAAGATGTCAATCCACCATTGATTTGTTTGATTCTCTTACTTCAAGAATTTGACCTTAAGATAAAGGGCACTTTCAATAGAGTCACAAATCATCTTCATGTTATGTCAATATGGCAAACAATTTAACTATAGGTTTTCTCCTTAAAAATATCCATAAGGATCAAGTCCTTAGCCCTATTTACTCAAAGTCGAGCATGAGACCTCCAAGACCTTATGCAACAAATTCTGGTCAAATAGCTAACTTAAGAAAAGATCCCCTTCTTTGTATGAGGCCTTTATCACTTCCATAAACCAAGATGTGTGCCTCTTATCTAGGTAAAAAGAACTTCTAACCTATTCAAGCCATCCCCTAACTTAACTACAACCCCCTCCAACCTACCTCCAGTGTAATCTAAGCAACATTTAGCAGCTTAGCTAACTTAATCAATTTAGTCAACCTAACCACCCTACTATCTCCTACCATGCCGAGCTATTCTCAATGGTAATCGAGCTACTTGACATCTTACGACCTCATCTACTCAAGAACAGTATGAATATTTCATTTTTGCTTTTCACCAGATGAAGCCAATGCAATGCAGACACTTATCCTTAATGTTAATCCCCTAGAAGCTTCTTTTCTGACATTCTCTTTTTATTCTTTCATGTTTTTTTTTCCCCTTTGTAACATATTTGAGAATATTTATAACTACTTTATTTATATTTTTACCTTTTTGTGTTTCCTTAACATGTAACTATAGGAGCTAATGCGATCCATGACCAAGAACAGACAAAGCCGATCGCTAAATGGGTTCAAACTTACCAAAAGCTTGAAAAAGATGGGTGATAAGGAATGTGTGAAAGAATGAAAAGTGAGTGAAAAGTAAGCAAAACCCACGAATAGCTCTAAGGGATACGACGCATCAATGGAAACTTTTGAGGATTCATGGCATAACTCAATATGATGCACAAAATAATCCAGTGAGGTTACTTGCTGCCTAGCCTTACTCAAGGGTTAAGATAAGAGTGAAATGAGAGTAAACAAAATAATATTTACGATAGGAAGAATATTAAGTTGTATTGATGATAATATGCTCTTTTCAACTACCAATACGAGGATTATTTATACCCAAAAGTTAAGGCAACTTGCTTAAAAGGGAAAAGACAAAAAGGGTATTGTCCTAAGAAGTAATGTACAAGAATATAAGAGGGTAAAAATAAATATTTAAGAAAAGTAATGATTAGTATGGTAGATTCTATACGTGGCCCCGTATACATGGAAAAGATTCATTAGTGAGGTTATTGGAGAACGTGGACAAAATTATACAATCAGATTGCTTATCCGAGTAAGGGTAGCTAAGGATCAATCTGGAGTCTCTCTTTCGGTCTATCAATAAGGTCCATGCCTAGAAATTGGTCAGCTCGGACATGAGTGAGTAATCATAAATGGTTTAGCTGTTGTCTCGATAATCTACAATTCAACACACTTTAAAGAGATGGGTATTCATTCAGTTCAGCATACAGAGTGACTCGGCAAAAAGATACTT
This sequence comes from Lumnitzera littorea, assembly GCA_024138015.1. Classification (NCBI taxonomy): domain Eukaryota; kingdom Viridiplantae; phylum Streptophyta; class Magnoliopsida; order Myrtales; family Combretaceae; genus Lumnitzera; species Lumnitzera littorea. The sequence goes on along the minus strand of JAMXBB010000004.1, from coordinate 36,516,826 downwards.
AGCTTCGGTAAGAGTCGTCTGGAGTAGGAGGATCTGCCATTCTAGCCCTCTTAGTCCTCGAGCTCAACTATGTATCAAAGGCCCAACAGCCTAATTCCTACCATTCCCTCCCAGTTGATTTGGATTTAGAATCAAATTTGAATAGTCTTCAATCAACTGTCCATCAGGATGATATAGATTGAGGTCGACAATGTTGAAGGTATTAGAAACCCCATAGTCTTTGGGTAGCTCCAACCTGTAGGCATTGTCATTAATCTTCCAAAGGATTATAAAGATCCTTCAACTCTTGCAAATAGCTTATTTCTCCTTTTGGTCAAACACCTATCCTTGTTGAGGTGCAGCCACACCAAGTCTCTTGGTTGGAATTGTTTAACCGTCTTACCCCTGATCCTTTCTCACTTTTTTTCAAGCGGCTTGGTCGATCTACCAAATGGCCTTATTGTAGATGTACTAAAGGGACTATGCTCAGGTTCTCACGTTAAGGTCTTCTTACATAGATTTAGGTACAGAGGTGTGATCAAGGAGCAACTCGAGATTGAAACCATAGACAACCTCAAAGGGGGTCTATTTGGTAGTGTTATGTACTGTTTAGTTGTGAGCAAACATGACCACTGGTAAGCAAATGTCCCAATCAGTTAAGTTCTTGCCCACTAGAGCTTGAAGCAATGATCCCAAAGTATGATTGCTACCTATGTTTGCCTATCCGTTTGAGGTTGATAGGAAGTGCTAAATAGCAGTTTGGTTTCCATCCATCACCATAGAGTTCTCTAGAAATGGCTCAAGAACTTTGGATCTCTATCTAATACTATGCTTCTCGGCATGCCATGTAACCTAACAATTTCCTACAAGAAAAGAGAAGTAATAACCGAAGCATCATTAGTTTTGGAGCAGGATACAAAGTGTACCATCTTACTAAACCTATCCACGATGACCATTACACAATCTTTGCCTCCAACAGTTCGTGGTAATTTAAGAACAAAGTCCATGCTCAACTCAGCCCATAGTTTCATCAGAACAGACAAAGGTAAAGGTATTGCTTTCCCTTGTTCAGCTCGACATTTAGCCCTCTTGCACACGATACAGCCTTTAAAAACTCGGAGCACATATTGCCTCATTCTCGGCTAGAAGAATCGACCATTCAACAGTCCATAGGTCCTTCTCTCCCCAAAATGCCCGAAGAGTCCTCTACTGTGGACTTCCTTGATCTGTAATTCCCTTAATGAATAAGTTGACATGCACAACTTCCTTCCTTGGAATCAGTATCCATCTTCCACATGATACTTGTCCACGGTCCTTTCATTATCATATGGGTCTAAAGTATGGATCCCTAGAATACTGCTTTTTAATGCTCGTAAACCTAAACAATCCGGTCTGCACTTCAATCAAGTGTACATGCCTTCTTGAAAGAGCATTTGCAACTACGTTGCTCTTTCCTTATTTATATTTTATTACAAAGTTAAACCTCTCAAGGAATTCAACCCACCTCGCTTGCCGCTTTAACAATTTCGTCTGACTTCTAGATACCTTAAAGACTCATGGTCAATGCAAATGACAAATTCTCTTGGTAATAGATAATGCTATCATATTTGTAGTGCTTGAATTAATGCTAAGAGTTCTTTATCATACATGGAGTTGTTTAGTTTAAGTCCTCGAAGCTTCTCACTATAGTAGGAAATTAGTCGACCTTCTTATATTAAGACAACACCTATCCCAATGCCTGATGCGTCACACTCTAGCTCACATATTTTCTCAAAGTTAGGTAGAACTAATACAAGGGAAAAGGTCAGCCTTTCCTTTATCTCAACAAAACTTATCTCCTCCTTTTCTCTCCATCAGAACTCGATGTTCTTCTTTGTTAGCTCAGTAAGTAATGCAATGAGGGTACTAAAATTCCTAATGAATCTTTTGTAAAATGAAGTCAGTCTATGGAAACTTCTCACATTGGCACAAATATTAGGAGTCGGCCACTTGACAATTGCTCAAATTTTCTTATTGTCCACTCTTAAGCCTCCTTCACTTACTACATAACCTAAGAATATCACTTCCTCCTAGTAAAAACAACACTTCTTAAGGTTGTTGAATAATCTCTCAGTATGGAGGATATTTAATACTACTCAGAGATGTTCATAATGACTCAGCATATCGACACTACGTATAAGGATTTCGTTAAAATACATCACGACACACTTCCTTATTAGATTTCTTAGCATAATGTTCATCAGCCTCATAAAAGTACTCAAGGCATTTGACAAGCCAAATGACATAACTATCCACTCATAAAGTCCATGCTGAGTTTTGTATACAGTCTTCCACTCATTTCCCGACCTCATATGGATTTAATGGTAGCTAGATTTCAAATCAATCTAGCTAAAGATCTTAGCCCTACTTAATTCATCTAACATATCTTTTAACTTAAGGATAGAATACTTGTATTTTATTGTTATGTTCTTTACTACTCAGCCATCAACACACATCTACCAAGTTCCATCCTTTCTCGGCATTAGTAGCACCAACACAATGCAAGGGCTGAGATTTTCCCTAACATAACCTCTCTCCAGTAGTTCATTAACTTGTTGTTGAAGCTTAGAAGCCTAATCGAGACTCATCCGATAGGCTAGCTTATTCAATAAGGCAGCATCAAGTAGTAAGTCAATGCAATGTTCTATGCCTCAGATAGGAGGGTAGTCCTTCAGGTAATTGTTCTAACTATAGATCAGCATACTCATTTAGCAACTCTTTTACTTCTTAAGGTGGTTCACCTCGCTCCTTTAATTCTACTAGTCACCTAACTAACATAGGGGTCAGCACATCAGCTTTAAGGGCTCCTTAGAGCTCGACTCTACTTATCATTAGAGTTTTCTTCAATCCACGAGCAAGTTTAGCCTGGAGTTTATTAACTTCACTCAGTAGCATCAAGTTTAGCATGATCTTCTTGCCATCCTTCTCAAACATATACAAGTTCCGATATCCATTATGAATAACTCTCCTACCAAATAGCCACAGTCTACCTAGCAACATGTAGGAAGCGCAAATGGGAATTACATCGCAGAGAATCTAGTTAGAGTAATTTCCAATAGTAATCGGCAGTAGTACTTGTTGAGTGACATATAGTGCTCCCTTCTCACTTAACCAATGCAACTTATACGATCTTGGATGTGCTATAGTTGGCAATTTCAATTTTGTGATCAGATCAGTTGACACCACATTGGTACAACTACCAGTATGTACAATGAAGGCACGTACCTGTTTGTTCACCTTACAGGTGATATAAAGCAAATTCTCTCTTTACTCTTCCTTACGAGTGGGTTCTATGTTCATTGCGTATCGAACAACCAAGATCAACTGGTCTATGTTTTCAGCAAACACATCCTCTTCAATCAGTTCATTCTCTTGAGAAACTTCTTTCTCAATTGTACTCTTCTCCTCCTTAGGTTACTCATCAGTACTTTCTACTTTAAGCTTTAAGACATCTACTTTGATGACCATAGTCCTTCGGTTCAGACACTGAGTAGCCATATGTCCAAAACCCTTGGTACTTGAAGCACTTGATTTGACTCATCTTCTTACCAAATCTTTGTCCTTTCTCATAAGTTCAAGTTAATAAGTCACTATCAAATCAGCCCTTCTAGTCAGCTTGAGCATCTACCCTTCTTATCAATTTAGTACTTAACTAAGCTCGATGACTTCCCTATCCTAATCAGCTAATCAGCAATCTAGTTAGTACTCGGCTTCTTTTTTGCCTCTTTACTAGTTGGGCTATTCTAATGGCTTCATCCATTGTAGTAAATCATTGGAGTTCTACAATGTCTTAAATGTCACCTCTCAATCTAGTAAGGAACCTGAAGATTGTTCATACTAGTGGTTCCTCCACTTCACATTAGATCATGAGCATTTGGAATTCCTAGACATATCTATCAACAATTTAACCTCCTTGTCTCAACTCCTGAAGCTAAGTAAAAGTATCTTGCAGATAAGTATCTAGCACAAATTTGTTTTTGAGTATTATCCTCATCTCTAGCCGAGTATTAATCTCTCTCTATCCTTCTCGACTCCTTATAGCTTGGAAATTCTTCCGCTACATGGCAGCACATCCAAAGAACTCAACAATAACAGTTCTCACTTTCTCATAATCTTCATATCGATAATAGTTGAACATACACTCCACCTTCTCGTCCCAATCCAAGTACTCATCTACACTTCTAGATCCATTGAAGCTCAAAATGCAAAGCTTCACGTAGTTAGAGGCTTTGGGTGCTCAAGCTTGCTCTTCTTCTTCATAATACTCTTCCTTGTCCTCTTTTCCCATGTCTCCTAAGTTAATCCTTCTCCTCAATCATCCACCTACTCCTCCACCTCAAACTTGTTAAGCTAATATCTAACCTCTTATAGGTCGAGCAGCTTATGGGGTATTATGCAAGACTTCAGTTGGTCAATAAGTCAACACATGAATAGCTTGAGTTAAGTTCACTAAGAGATTAACCACTTCATCAAGTCCTCGTCAATGCTCCTAGGGGTTCCCTAAGACTATTAGCTATGGTGGAAAACACTATTGTTGTCATCTCTAGCACAAGCATTAATACCCAGTTCTAACATTTTCTTGTGAAAGATTCAAATCTCAAACTCTTCGATTAGGTGTTTCAACAAACACTTTCACAAACCAAATATTCAATAACCAGCAAACTCAATAGTCAAATGAACATAGTTACTTGCTCTATTTTACATACACAAAATGGGGTATAAACAGAACTTCGAAACAATCTACTATAACTCAAACAAAACCTCTACTCTGATATCAAGATAATGCGATCCATGATTAAGAACAGACAAGGCCGATCGCTGAATGGGTCTAAGCTTGACGAAAGCTAGAAAAAGAAGGGTGATAGGGAATGTGTAAAAGAGCAAAAAGTGAGTGAAAAGCAAGCAAAACCTACGAACAGCTCCAAGAGATATAACACACCAATGAAACTTTCGAAGACTCACAACACAATCGATATGACACATGAGATGGTCAAATGAGGTTACTTGCCACCTAGCCTTACTCAAGGGTTAGTATAAGAGTGAAATGAGAGTAAACAAAATAGTGTTTACATTAAGAAGAATATTCAGTTGTATTGATGATAATCTGCTCTTTTCAACAACCAATATAAGGGGTATATATACTCAAAAGTTAGGGCAACTTGCCTAAAAGAGAGAAGACAAAAAGGGTATTTTCCTAAAGAAGTAATATACAAGAATACAAGAGGGTAAAAATGAATATTAAAAAAAAAACAATGACTAGTGTAGCAGATTCTATATGTAGCCCTATGCACGTGGTGGAGATATATTGGTGAGGCTATTGGAGGATGTGGACAAAAGTGTATCATTAGATTACTTGTCCAAGTAAGGGTAGCTAAAGATCAGTTTAGAGTCTCTCTCTCAGTCACATGACAAGGGTAATGTCGAGTAATTGATTAGCTCAGACGTGAGTGAGTAATCATGAATGGTTTGGCTGTTGTCTTGGCAATCTACAATTCGAGACACTTCAAAGAGATGGACAGTCATTTGGCTTGGCATACAAAGTGACTCAGCAAAGAGATACTCAACTTCGGTAGGAGTTAGCTAAAGTTAGAGGATCCACCTTGCCAACCCTTCCATTCCTCGACCTCAACTGTATGTTAAAGACCTAGTAGCTTAATTCCACTATAAAAAGTTCTTTTTGTGTGTAAGCAACCATCAAATCATTAACTATATACTTGCTCCTTTCCCTTAAGTTCCCTTACTCTTATCTACTCCTTTAGCATGAGTAGTGGTAAATGATCCTAACTTAGCTTATGCATCATACCAAGTAATAATCTGGGTCATGTAAGACTTAGTGGTATGTAATATCTACTAGGTAGCTCTTAAATTTGCTAACTTCATCTTTCACTCCACTACATATCAAGTCTGTTCATTTTCGCATTTGCATATGATATTTAATACCTTCATGTGTATGACCCTTAAGAATATCAAATACTTACCTACGAAAAAGTCTTCATTTGAAGTAAAGCACTACTTATGGAAGAATCCTTTCTTTTCAATGTTGCTCAGATGAAATAGTAGAAATATTTGAGTCCAAAAGACAAATCAAGGGAATTTAAGAATAATATCACTCTCTAATATGTAGAGGCATCACATCAAATCTAGAGCCATAGCTAAAGTCTAGCAATGAGGGTTCCTTTGGTCATCTATGTACCAAGATGCTTAAGATTTTGTTACCTTCTAACAGTTATCAATAAGTTAGCAACATCTCCAAGACAAATGAGATGCTTGAAACTAGTATTTTAGAGGTGAAGTTGCTTGATGTATGGAGCATAGAGCTTATTAACCATATCCTATTTCAAATGGATGTTATACATCTTGGTAGAAGTAGACTATGTATCAAAATGGGTAAAAGTTTAAACTAGCTCCACTAAGGATAAATGGCCTCATTGATTTCCATTCAAAGAACATTATCTCTATAATGAGTATTCTAAATGCCATTTTAAGTGATAGAAAATAACAATTTTCCAACAAAGTTTTTGAAAATGTATTGTCCATATGTAGAATTAAATACAAGTTTTTTGCAACCCCTTATAGACATAGTACTTAAAATATGTTATAATTTGGAATCATGAAAATTTTTTATCTGTTCAATTTCAATTGATACACTCATATTATAAAAGAAGAATAAGAAGAAGATGATGTCCTTATAATCTTGACACTTGGCTAGATATCCACTTAAATTCCATAACATACACCCATTCAACTTCACTTTAGATGCAAATAAACCCTAAATTTTTAAAACACATTTGATCTCCTAAAAACTTCTAGAAACATGCAAATAACTTACAAAACATTGTTAAAAACCTATAAGTTTGTAAGGTTTAGTGATATAAGGGGTTAATTTCTATTAAGGCCAGCACTACAGTTATTGAGCTTCATGTTTTTCACTTGACACTCCCTCTCGCTTATTTGTTGGGACTTTTAAATCTATTAAGTGGATGACTTAATTAAATAGGTTTAAATGATTATGTAGGATTCGAAAATTATGTAGAAGTAAAACAACACTTTAAAAGTTACAATCTTATTACACTTAATCAATATATTTAAGGGGAATATATATAATTATCCTTGATTTTATTAAACATTAATTTAGAATATGAACTCATTGCAAATTTAAAGTATAGTAATTTAAAAATAGTTACATCATCTAGACATCAATCTAAGTTGTTCATTTAAAGCAACTCAATCTAAACTATCCATTTAAAATGTATATCATCAACTCATAATCCGTTATACAAATAAATGTAAAACTAACATAAGATAAATTATAAAAAGAAAAAAAAAAGTCTTAATGTCATTTTTTATGAAAAGAACTTTAAAAAAAAAAAACTATTCTTCTTTATCAATAATCAAAGAGGCAATTAGAAAGAGATTTGATGCAAATTCAATTGCCATTTTTTGACACTATTTTTTTTTAAGGAAATAGCAAATAACTCTCCAAAACTTTAATCTAAGTGTAAATTTAGCCCTTAAACTTTCCAATATTGCAAATCACTCTCCTAAACTTGGAAAAAATAGTAACATAAAGAATACTTTTTTTTTTGGAAAAATTGCAAATAACCTCCTTAAACGTTAACTTAGGTATGGATATACTCCTTAAACTTTCAAATGTCATAAATAACCCTTCTAAACTTTGATAATTTGGCTATATGAAGGACACTTGATTTTTTAGTTAAGAAAAAAAAAAACAACACACTAAATTTAAAGTTTAAAAGTGTTATAACATATTTTAATAAGTTTAAAGGGTATCTTTTCACCAAGATCAAAGTTTAGAGAGGATTATTCATAGCTTTTTAGAACTATTTGTCAATTTATCAAAGTTTAAAGGGGTTATTTACTACATTTAAAAGTTTATGGGGTGTATTCACACTAAGGTCAAAGTTTAAGGGGGATATTTGTATTTTTCCCTTTTCTATTTTTAGTTAAAAAATGACACCATAATTGAAGTTTATGGAGTCTTAAGGTATACTTTGATTAGTTTAAGTGTTATTTCCACACCAACATTAAAATTTAACTGAGCTATTTACAAGATTAAAGAGGAGGGGGGGTGGGGGATGGTGTGGGGGGTTTGGTATTTACCAATTGATCAAAGTTTAAGAAAATAATTTGTAAAATCTAAATGTTTATAAAATGAATTCGCACCTAAATTAAAGTTTAGAGAGCTTATTTGTATATTCCCCTTTTCTTTAACAAATCACACAAAGAAGTTAACTAAACAATCCAAAACACCATTTCAATTTTAGTTCAATAATTATCAAACAAAATCATCTAAAAATGGAACTTACATAAGTAAAAAAAGAAAATTAGAAAAAAAAAAAATTAAACATGTAGCTAAGAAAGAAAGATTCAATTTTTCTTAATCTTAAGACATCCTAAAACATAACAAATTTGGCAAATAGAATTAGAAAACATCCCAAACACAACAAATTTAAGTTTCTCTCTCTACCATACCTTTGGCAGGACAAAGCTTTTAATACGTCTCCGAAGTCGAACACACGGAAAGACACCACGACGAAGCAAAACAAATAAACAAGAAAAAGGTTATCAAAGTCTGAGCAGCTACTAAATGGATATAACTCACCATTCGATCCTACTCAGCCTACAATTCACCGGATATGACACACTAGTCTAAAATGAAGGGCTACTCACCACTATTCCTTGCTAAAGGGAATAGGTAAGAATTGAATAACGAGAACACTAAGCTTACTTAAATGAGTAATTTCTATATTGAAAAGTATATGATTTTGCATATAAGGAAAGTTAGGGTTTATATACTTATACACTAGGGTTATTTTACATGTATGAAAAAATAAAAGGGTATTTTACAATCACATTACATAAATCACACTAAAAAGAGGAAAAAAGGACAAAAAATATTCGGTATGGAAAGAAAGAATCATTCCGAAACATTGTGTCAAAAAACGTATGTCGCTCGATGGTTAGACTTCAAGAGTATGATAAAACATAGGCAGAAACAAGAAGTGCTGGTAGTCAGGGGCCAACCTGATCTGGATTAGGTCAGGAGCCAACCAATCTAGTTAGGAAGTCAACTGAATTGGAGTCAGGCGCCGGTATTCGATTGGAGAGCTCAGCTTGGCCAACCTTTCTAAGGTTACCTTCTAGATCAAGACTTCGCAGCTAAGCAAGAGCATATTGGACACACGTGAGGATCTGAGAGACAGGTTGACAGGAGGCCAGATCAGAAAAGGAGTCTCCATCTCAGTTATAGCTTAGAGCTAGTATTTTCTATATGAGCCCTTAAAGTCCTCTAGCTTAGTTTCTTGAGATCGGTTTAGGGGGTTAATTCCTATCAACTTTCTTTCTCAATTCCCATGTTCATAGCAAAATTTGAGTCATAGCAAATATCTAAGGCATGCTTCGCCAAGAGACAAACATGAAAAAGGCTTTTGATTAGACAAGAACACCTATAATTTGTCTTCCATCGATATTAAGAATTTGTGGAAAGCTACTAATATACTTGTAATACTCCATGTTTAATTATCTCATATGGATTATGGGAGGCTATGGTATTAATTTATAAGACCATAATGATGAATACCCTATCATCACAAGGTTGTGAATTTTGATTAGCCTAATTATTTATTGCTTTTAGCCTAGGTCATTATAAATGATATCAAAGCTGACCCCTTAAAGTTGGTAAACAATTCTATTCTAGCTTCAATTTAGAGAAGAGAGCTAAAGAGGATAGGGAATGTCACTAAGGTGTGACTCCTAACATTCTTCTAAGATGACCTATAGGTAAAGGGTAGCCTAAACCATACATCGAAAAAGGAGAAAGATGTGAGCCTAATTGTAAGGTCTTATTACTAAGACATCACGTATTTAAGATGAAGAGATTGTGATAGCCTATAATTAAGTATCTCACATGGATTATAGGAGGTTACAGCACTAGTTTATAAAGTTATTGTGTTAAATACCTTATCAATACAAGGTTGTAACTTTTGAGACAAGTGGTTAAAATGGGCTTAGTAGTTTTTGTTGGCTTGATTATTCGCTGCTTTTAGCCTAGGCCATTATAATACTTCTCTAATGCTCTCAATAGATTAGGTAGTGAAATAACTAAAGGCTCATGGAAGCTCTCAATAGCCTTCCATTAGTTATCAATATTCTCCTTATATTTTTCCGATAAAGGCACCCTAATATGGTGAAACCAACCTACTTATAGTAAAAAATCCCCTCCAATAGTATTTTGCCAACATTTGGCCTTTTTACTAACAATAGACAAAATTGACTATTGAAAGTACTCAATTACTATTGAACAAGGAAGATATTCATGGAAGTTATTGATAGCATTACACAAATTGTCGATGGTTTCCTTATTTTTTTCCCAAAGAAGTCATCGAACTACAATATAACCTACCTACTTATAATAAAAATCCCCCTCAAATAGTATATGGATATTGATTTAAATCTCATAATTTTATCGACTCATAATGTCTTCAATCACAAGTAATTTACAAAGGAAAAATAGATAAAAATATGCAAAATTATCAAATTATGCTAAAATGGACTAACAACTAAAAATTGCAAGATTTAACTAAAAAAATGTTAAGTTCATTTAAAGAAAATCAAATTTGGGAATTTTTACAAGAATTTACGGTACCAATTGGCTAGAAGTAAACCATCACCATAAAATTGCATTATTTAAATTAAAAATATTAAGTTCATTGAAAGAAAATTCATTTTAGGTAAATTTGCAACAATTTAAGGTATTGGCCAACTGCTAAACCTGCTATCATTTGGCTAATCACCATTGAATCAAGTCACAAAATGGTAAATTGGACCAATTAGCTAGTTGTTTTTGACCAATTAGCAGGTTGTCAAGAAGGAAGAGCCATCTAACCAGTCCATCACCAACTAGTAAACATCAAGGACTTAATCAAGGGTTAGAATGCTCAAGAAGAATAGATGACTAGTTTTACCATAAATTGTCCAATTAGTCCATCAATCTAAAACCTTGCTCCTAAAATCCTACTTTGTTAGAACTCAACATGTGCTCACCAGCTAACTAGTTCAAATTGAACCATCCGCCTAGTCTAAGTCAAATATAAAAAGTTGCCTTATCCAGCTAGGAAGAAGAGGGGGGGGTACCCCTTTTCACTTCATTTTCTCATATTGTTACACATGCTATACTAAGGTTTAGAGTAGTTTTATGTTTTTAGTCTAGTTCTAGTGATTTTTATGTATTATAAGCTTCAAGAACACACTTTGGATTCAGGAACTTGAATTTTGTAGGTTTCCATTTGAGTTTTATTTATAAACTTCACTAGTTACTTCAAACTTTGCTCTCTATTATATGTGTTTACAATGAGTTGTTTAACATATATTGATACAGATCACCAGGAATGGGTGATACACGGCTACCAATATCATACGAGCCAAAAGGGTAGGTTCGAATTGCAAGATGGTCCCAAAGATAAATGGTAATCAACGTTTGAGTAGGGATCCTCATGCGCCAATGGTGGATATGACTCACTAACACCTCACACAAGCTCAAGTCGCACTTGATATTATACATAAGTGTGGTCGAAGGGTACTCACCACTAATCCATGTTCACAATGGACTTATAAGAGTAAATGTGAATAAGCAAAGGATACTCAACTCATGAGGGAAAGTGTTTCTTCAAATTTATATGATTAACTATTGTGGCTATTACATATTACAAGTATTTATATGGCCTAATTAGGGTAAGTCCTAGGTATACATAAATGACGAAAATGAATCTTACTAGAAAAGGAAAAGGGAATGGACTAAAAGGGTAAAGTTGTAAATAGACAAAAAAGATATCCAATTACAAAAGGACAATATGGACACAAGAAAAATAGGACATGTATCTATTGTCTATTCCATGGTCTAGTTGATGCTGTATTACAAGCAGAGTTGATTCTAAGTAGAATAGGTCAAGTCGGTTGTACAGTAACTTGGCTATTTAGGGCTTAGGAGGGGTTAATCTAGTGTGCGACCATTCTTCTATTCAACCTTGGTTGATTAGCTTAGAAGTGGGGTAGCTTGACCTTAGAGATATGTTAGTTCAGTAGTAGGTGGGTTTAATGCTTGGCCTTAGACTGGTGTGTCATAAAGAAGTTGTCTTAGCAACAAGTTGGGCACCTCGAGGGTCTTCTCAATGAGAGGAAGAGAGGTCGGATTGGAATACCTCAATAGGTCAAGGTGAAGAATGCATTATTCTTCAAAGTTCAACTCCCCTTAGATAACTCAACGAACCATCTAGGCGTATCCTCAAGCTTGGGATCGAGTGATAGGTTCATGATCCCTATCATCCCCTTAGGACTATTTAAGATTTAGGATCAAATTTGGCTCAACTTCTTATTGCTTGTCTTCAAGAATATACGTACGGAGGTCGACAACATTGAAGGAGTCTAAGACTCCATAATCTTCAAGTAATTCAATCTTATAGGCATTAGGATTGATCTTTTCAAGCACTTTAAACAGTCCATCATCTCTAAGGCTTAACTTGTTCTTCCTCAGACTTAAAAATCAATCTTTACTAAGGTAGATCCAGACCAACTCATCAGGCTAAAATTCTCTACCTTTTTGTCCTTTGCCTTACCTCTCGAGCTTAGTAGCAACTTAGCTCAATTATTCCATGACCTTTTGGTGCATTGCCATGATGGCTTAGAATCTCTGTACGATTAATTGATCCTCATTCTAGTTAGGAAATGGCATCTAGTCCAGTGGAAGCTCAAGGTTGAATCCATAGGTTATCTCAAATGGCGACATGTTTGTGATACTATAGGTGGTCTTATAGTAGGTCAACTCAATTATGGGCAAGCATAGATCCCAATTAGAAATGTTCTGACCAACAACTACTTAAAGCAAAGTTCCTACAATTCTATTGACAGCTTTGGTTTATCCACCCATCTGTAGATGGAAGGACATGCTGAATAACAATTTGGTTCCCATTTGATTCCATAATGTTCTTCAGAAGTAACTCATGAATTTCGGGTCTCAATCCAAAGCAATGGTCCTAAGCACTCCATAGAGCTTAACCATCTCATATAAGAAAAGAAAAGAGATAGCCAAAGCATCGCTAGTTTTTGGAACAAGGCATAAAGCATGCCATTTTGCTAAATTGGTCCACGACTACCATGATGAAGTCCTTCCCTCCGAACGTCCTTAGCAACCCTAACATAAAGTCTATGATCAACTTAGATGATGGTTTGGTTAGGATTAGTAGAGGTAAATATTGTCTTTGCTCGACTTGGCTCTTAATGCTTTTACAGGTAGCACATCTTTCCAGTATAACTTAGACATATCTCATCATCCTTAGCTAAAAGAATCTAAAGGCTAATACCTCATGAGTTCGGTGATTGCTAAAATGCCTAGATATTCCTCCATCATGTACCTTGTGCACTAGTAATTCTCACATAGAATAGGTTAGGATACATAGTTTCCTATTCCTAAATAAGTATCCATCTTCCCTATGATAGTCATCAAGTGTTCGATAATCTTCACATTTGGCATAGATTAGGCCAAAGTGCGAATCCTCAGCATAAATCCTTAAGCATAGAAAATCTAAGTACCCTAGTCTACAACTCAGTCAAGAGGGAATGTTGTCTTGATAAGGCATCAACCACTACATTGTTCTCACCATTCTTGTACATGATGACATAGGAATATCCCTCCATAAACTCAACCCACCTGACTTGTCTTCAAGATAGCTTAGGCTAGCTCTTTAAATCTCTTAGAGATTCATTATTAGTTTTAATCACAAATTCTTTGGGTTATTAATAATGTTGCCAAAAGTTAGAGCTCGAATCAAGGAGTAAAACTCCTTATCGTATACAAAGTAGTTAAGTGTAGCTCCTCTAAGCTTCTCATTAAAGTAGGTAATAGGTCAGCCTTCCTATATCAACACAGCTCCTATGCTTAGTTCAGATGCATCACACTCCACTCTAAATACTTTGTCAAAGCTCAATAGAGCTAAGATAAGGGCAATAGTCAGCTTCTCCTTCACCTCTTCAAAACTCCTTTGTTCCTTCTCTTCCGACCTGAACTCTACATTTTTCTTCGAAAGCTTAATGAGTAAGGCCATAATAGTACTGAAATTTCTTACAAATCAGTAGTAGAATGATGCCATGCTATGGAAACTTTATACATCGACTGAATAGGTTAGCATAGGCCATTCGATAATCACTTTCACCTCCTCATCATCAACTTATATGCCACCACTACTTACAACAAATCCTAGAAAGATTACTTTAGGTCAGCAAATGTCATATTTCTTCATATTTGCATAAAGCTTCTTAACTCAAAGTTTTAAGAAAACTAATCAGAGTTGCTTAGATTGAGTCTTTAAATCAGGACTATAGACAAGAATGTCATCACAATATACAACAACAAACTTTCTAATGAATTCTCATAGTACATGGTTCATCAATCTCGTGAATGTGCTTGGGACATTTGATAGGCCAAACAGTATCACAAGCCATTCATATAATCCATGGTAGGTCTTAAATGCAGTCTTCCACTCATCTCCCTCTCTCATTAGAATGTGATGATATCTAGATTTGAGATCAATCTTGGAGAATATTCTCTGATGCACCTTCGGGGTCGAACATATAGAGGAGTACCACAACGTTAATGAACCAAAAGGAAACAAAAGAAAAGCTGGCAAAGTTCAAGCAACTACTAACCAGAGATGACACACTAATCGATCTTACCAGCCTACAATTCGCCCGATATGAATCACTGGTTCGAACTGAAAGGTTACTCGCTACTATTCTTTACTACAAGGAATAAACAAGAGTTAAAGAGTAATGAGAACACTAGGGTTGCTTAATGAGAAACTTGAATAATATTTTAATAATGAAGATTGATGTCTGTATAGAATTAAGTGGGGGTTTATATACTCATCCACTAAGGTTACTTTACATGTATGAAAAGACAAAAAGGGTATTCTTACAATTAAATTATATAATGCATCCTAAAAGGGTAAAAGAAATGAAGAATATTTGGTTCGGAATGTAAAGAATCCTTTTAGAATGTCATGCCAGAAGGCACGTGTCATTTGATGGCTAGACATTTAGAATTTGGTACAAAGTGGACAAAAAGAAGAAAGGAGAGTTTGCAATCAAGGGTTAACCTGATCTAGATCAGGTTAAAGCTTGGTCAACCATTTGCTGTAGAGTAATCAACTTGGGTTAAGTTTAGACATTAGTGGTTAGTGTAGTTAGCTCGGGAGTTTGGCTCAAACAATCTTAGGGCTATCTATTCGGATATTCTGTCATGGTACAACTATTCGATAGGCCTCACACAAATGATAACTCAATAATCAGGTCAATATAAGAGGGAAACATAGATGCCAGGATAGGAATTAATATCTTAGATGAGGCTTTGAATTAATATTCTTCAAGTAAGTCCCTATATTCTTCTAGCTCGACTATGTGTGATCGGTCTAAGGGGTTGATTCCGATCATTCTTACTCCATTCTATTCATCAAGCATGCCATTAAGCCTTGGTATGAGATACCTGTACTTGATAGTAATACGATTGATAGCTCGGTTATCCACACTCATCCTCCATGACTCATTTTTCTTTGGTACTAGCAAAGCTAGCACACTACAAGGGCTTAGGGATTCTCAAACATACCTTCTCTTCCTTAGTTCATCTACTAATCTCTACAGTTTGACAACTCACTCCGAATTCAATCTACAGGCAAGCTTGTTCAACAGTATAGCTCCTAGCTATAAGTCTATTGCATGTTTAATACCTCGGATCGGGGGTAGACCTTTTAGCAATTCACTTGGGAATAGGTCGATGAACTCATTTAGCAAGGTTTTCACTTCGATAGGCAACAGTTCCTCATCTAATCCTCTCATCTCAAGTAACGTTCTAGCTAATAAATAGGTCAGCTCTTTAAGCTTCATCTCAACTTGGGTCATCACCAAAGCCTCTTTCTTCAAAACTTGACTTAGTTAAGTCTACATGTTTTTAACTTGTTCAACAATCATAGAGCTTAGCTTTGCCTTCCTACTTTAAAGAATATGTATTCTTCCTTCCATCGTATATCACATTCCAATCAAACATTTACGGTTATCTAAGAAGAATATGAGATCCACTCATGGGTAATACATTACAAAGCACTTCGTCTCAATAGTTTCTAATACCGATAGGCATAACCACTTGCTTATTCACTTATAAGGTACCCTTGTCACTAAGTTAGTGTAGTTTATAAGGCTTAGTGTGAGGCTTGGTCAGCAACTTTAGTTGTTGGACCATAAAAGTTTATGCTACATTAGTGCAGCTGCTACCATCGACAATCAATGCATGCAAAGATCCATTTACATTATAGCCAATGTGTAACAAATTCTCCCACTATTTCTCCTTGGGCATAGGACTTACACTCATTGCCCTCCTCAATATTAAGGTTGTAATCATAAAATTACCCTCTTCACTATAAATGATCACCTCCTCCTCTAATTGCTCTAGGTATCTAGATTCTTTAGGCTCCTCAATCTCCTCATTAGTACTATCGACCTCAATGGTCGATAGCTCTCCCTTAATCACCATTACATGTCAGTTCGAACATTATGTAGCCATATGTTCAACCTCTTGACACTTGAAGCACTTGATCTCGATTATCTTTCATCTTGAGCTCTAACCTTTCTAGAACTTCCTCGAGATCTCTTTCGCCTCTATTTAGGTAGTTTAAGTAGGTTAAACCTCAGCAACTTTACTTAGTTCTGTTTATACAGGTCTGTTAGGAACGGGTCGACTAATAGGAGCTCAAAATCTTCTAGCTCAGTGCCTCTCAATTCTTTAGGCAGCTTAAATTACCTCTTTAAATGTGCCGATGTCTATAGTCTTCATGATATCTCCAATCTCATACTTTAATCCACTAATGAATCAAGATATAGTTTAGTCCTTAGGTTTGACTACTTCATAATAGATCATCAACATTTGAAATTCCTTCACATATGATTCAACACTTGATCCTTCTTACCTCAACTCCTGTAACCTCTAGAATGCATCTTGTAGATAGTAGCTTGGAACAAATCTTCTTCTCATGACTCTCTTCATTTCATCCTAATTCCTAACCTCATGTTCTTCTTCTCCTCTCTAAGTAACTTGCAAATTCTTCCACCATAGGGTGACATAGCTAGTAAATTCCAATACATCAAGTTATACTTTAGCATTCTCATGTACCTCATGACACTCGAAATGCTTCTCAATCTTATCTATCTAGTTCAAGTAGTCCTCGGCATCACTATTCCTAAAAAAACTAGGGATATGCATCGTTAATCCTTCCACTCTAGTAGCTTAGACATTCCTATCCTCGAGTTCATAATACTCTTCCTCCTCATCATCTACTTCCTCTTCCTCTTCTTCAATCTTGTCTAGTGTTAGTCTCCTTTGAACAACTTTGTCCACTCCTCCAAGCCGGGGTGGTCAAACTAGGGCATTAACTCGACCGATTCAGCTATTGCTTCTCTTGAGCAACTCAATGACTTAGCCTTTGTATGGGTTATTTTGAGCTCGTTTTCTATCTTTGTTTATGGCAGTCACCAAGTCAGTAAGCTTATCCAATCATTCATCCGCATATTGGGGCGTAAAACTTCCTTATTAACCTTAGCCATTACGAGCACCACTCTGTTAGTTACATAGGGTTCATTGAACACTAAAGTCAAACATTGTTATCTATTACAATAGATTAACAGTTAAAACGTAACTCAAAATTTCCTTCCATAGACAACAACAACAAACAATACTTAACACACCAATAGCTATTACAACTAACATACGATAAACCAATCAAACACTTACACTCTATTTTGCGAACAAGAAACAGGGAAAAACAGAGCACTAAATTTCTTTAACACTAAACATTTTTCAAATACTCACAACAATGACAAACAATTTCCACAACATACTATAACAAGTTACTTAGTGTACAAAAGTAACAAAAGCCTACTCAAACGTAGATAAGCTCTAATACTAAGATAATATAGATCGTTAGGAAAGGGTGACACATGGCTACTAATATCATGTGAGCCAAAAAGGTAAGTCTAAACTACAGATGGTCTGAAAGATAAATGGTGGTTGAGGTTTGAGCAGGCATTCTCATGCACCGACAGTGAATATGTCTCACTAATGCTTCACACAAGCTTAAGTTGCACTAGATATTACACACAAGGGTACTTACCTCTAATCCAAGCTCACAATGGACTAGATAAGAGTAAATGAGATTAAGAAAAGGACACTTAGCTCACAAGGGAAAGTATTTCTCTAATACTTTATGATTAACTATTATGGCTAGTACATATTACAAGTATTTATATAGCCCAATTAGGACAAGTCTTAAGTATATGTAAATTATAAAAGGGATACCTACTGGAAAAGGAAAGGAGAATATATTATAAGGGTAAAGTTGTAAACAGACAAAAAAGATATTCGGTTACAAAAGGATAATATGGATGTCATAAAAATGAGACCTTATCTATTGTATATTCTATGGTATAGATGATGATGTATGCCAAGAAGAGCTAATTCTAAACAAAGTAAGTCAAGTTAATTGTACATCAACTAGGCAACTCAACTATTTAGGGCTTGGGAAGGGTTAGCTTAGTGTATGGCCATTCTTCTGATCAACCTCAATTGATTAGCTTAGAAGTAGGGTAGCTCGGCCTTAGAGATATGTTAGCTCAATACCAAGTGGTTCAATACTTGGCCTTGGACTGGTGTGTCATAAAGAAGTAGGCTCGACAGCAAGTCGGGCACCTCAAGAGTCTTCTCAATGAGACAAAGAGGTCGAAATGGAGTAGCTTGATAAGTCAAGGTAGAGAATGCATTGGTCTTCAGATTTCAACTCCCCTTAAGTAGTTCGATAAACCATCTATGTGAGTCCTTGAGCTCAAGAGCAAATAACTAGTTTGTGATCCCTATCATATATCATCTATGTCATTATTATTAATATAAGTAGCTAAACATTCCATAATAGGTTTTTGATATGCTAATAGTATAATTGGCATGTATAGTATTATTTGAGTATGGGCTTGGTGTTTATATGGTCTTTTAGTATAGAGATTTTTTTAAAAACCATTAAAATACAGTATCAGTGATTTTGATGTGATGAGAATTCACTTAAGTTCTTTCCATTGATTGTGTTATAAACAAGTTATTCTAAATCATTTGAATTCACTTACTTAATGTGATCCCAAATGTAGATTAAGAGACTAGATAGCAATCCACTCACATGTAGAACTATAGTATTTTATTAGTGATAGTAGTCAAATACTGCTGAAAAATATAGGAAAATACACCTTAGCAAGGGGTTTTCACTATACAAAACTCTATTTTCCTTACCATGGAAATGAATTTAAGTGAGTTCATTAAGCCTAAATAAAGACCCAATCTATTACACTGAAACAAGAATGCCAATTAACCCATCATAACCTTACGTTTTTTTGCATTATGTATGATTAGTTAGTTAATTGCAATTGTTTAGTTTAGTTACATATTTCACAATCCCTTTTTCAAACCACCTAGATTAAAGTAGTAAGTCATATCTAGGACTTACCTTTAGTCCTTCCTCATGGATTTGACCTAGTTGTTCACCAATTTATTACTACACACGATCCAACACATTGGACAGTTATGACATACAAACAAAAATAACATTTTCGAAACCTATTCTTTTTATAGCAACATCACATGTTGTCAGTTTTTAGCATCGTTGCTAGGGAAGAAGACAAATGAAGTTGATATTAGATAGACCTTGAACTCTAAGACTAGGCACTTACTTGTTAATTGTAGTTGCTAGAGTAGTTTAGCATTGTTATTGTTGACATTTGAGTTGTTAGTGGAAGTTTTGTTAATATAGGCTGAATTTTTGAAGTAAAGTTACAAACTTCATTATGTCTATTATTTGTTAAGATGAATCTTAGGCAAAAGCCTCTAAGTAGATAATGCAACCGATAATATCTATGAATTTTCTGAGGTTGTAATTTAAAGATTCGATTAGATTGGTAAGGGGTAAATTCTAAGATTCTTAGTGAAGGGAAATCAAGTTTTTGATAAATTGGACATTTTAGTGTTTGGAAATTATAATTATAGAAGAGTGAGATAGATAGCTAAACAATTTGACCTTGAGATAAACAAAACTTACCATTTAGAGGCTAAGAGAACAATGGAGGAACAAGAGAGAAACATGGACAACAAGGAGACAATTTTAATGGTGGGAATGGATACATATTGAATAGAATTGGGAAAATTTTCCATGGAGCTAATGGGAGTGGTAACAATTAATATCCTACACTATGGGAATATTCAATTCAAAACATGGACGGAATTGCACCACCAACCACTTAGCCTACCATTCAAGCGAACAATTTTGAACATAAACCAGCATTGATTTAGATGGTGCAACTCAATTGATTTGATGGTTCACCATTTGAGGATCCCCACAACCATGTTCAAAACTTTTTGTAGCTTGTCTAAACTTTAAAAGCTTATGAGGTATCCATTGATGCAATTTACCCATGTTTATTCCCATTTTCATTAAGAGATAAGACAAGAAATTGGTTGAATTCCCTACCTCCCAATTCCAATACAACATGGGACCACCTTGTCCAAAAGTTTCTATCATACTTTTGCCCACAAGGTAACATGGATAAATTAAGGAGTGACATAGTGATGCTCAAGTAGATTAATAGGAAGTCACTCTTTGAGTATTGGGAGAGATTCAAGGTCATTTTGAGAGAGTCCTCCTATCACAAATTGCTTATGTGGAGTTTAGTGAACATATTCCATAACAGGTTTAGATATAAACTAAGAATGATGTTGGATATGGCTTTGGAAGGAACTACGATGAATAAGAGCATGGAAGAAGCATTGATTTGTTTTTTAAACACATGAAAAATTGAACCTAAAATGTACACTTTCTTAAAACATAGATTTTAAGGAAGTTTAGACCAACAAGTGCACTAATCCGTGTTTCTAGTATAGAAAGTGAGTCGATGTTGTATCTACAAGAAGAGGTATGTTAGCTCTCAGCCGTGTTAGTGCCACTTGTAGCTTAGGAAACTGATAAAGACTTTCATCTTTATTATACCACATTTAATAACCAGTCTTAATTTAATTAACTGAGATATCCAACACCATAAAAGATTATGATTAAGAACCAATAATCAAATTATCTAATGGCATAGCAATTATGTTGTTCCATCAATTCACATCGTGAGTAGTTTATTAATTGACTATTAGACCAAGCCTTGATTAAAAGGCATCAATTCCTAATATGCATAGTCTTTCATAGACATGAATAGAATGCATGAACAAGTTACATTATCCTAATCTACTTAACATTTTTAAATTGAAACATAAGCTTTCTAAACAAAATCAATACCCTACTACTAGAAAACACAAAAGGAAATGATAAGTGTAAATTACTTTACACTTTTAATGCATGTTTAGGCATAGAATTAATCATAATTGTGATTTAATTCTTAAGTTTTGATACTTAATTGTATAAAATATTGATTTCAAATAAATCATGAGCAAGGAAATGAAAAATTCATAAGAACAACAACCTTCTAGTTAATCACAGTCGTAAGGAGAAAAAATCAGTAAAATAGTATCAAGAAGTATCAATCACAAGCATAATAATAAAGTAATAAAAAATCTAGCCTTGATCACATCGTCAATCACAGCCACGATTGAGGAAATATTAACAATCCCCTTGTCAATCACAGCTATGATTATATAGCAAGAGAATAATCATGGACAGAATCACAGGCGTAATGCAATTTAATAAAGCAATAAGGAGTTCACAACATTCATCATGACTACGATTGGTGAAGAGAATTATTTTTTTAAGACTATCATGCCCCAAGTCACATGCATGATGGAAGGGGCACAACTGTTCTTTTCAACCTTTTCACACGAACCAGTATGTGGAAAATGTTAGGTGATGCCTTAAGAGGTAGATTCGAGTCCTTTGATGAGGAGAATATAAATATACCACAACTTATGGAGAAAAAAGAAGGAATCAAAACATCAATTCACAAACGAACACCTAATCATCTGCATCTATAACATTGTGTTCCCATTTTATAGTAGAGTTTGTTTAAGTATTGTAACATATACTTCCTGTAACAACTCGAGAGGGATTATAGGATTCATTATTCATACATTGTTAAGATTTCTACAGTAGAATTCAAATGAGGTTGCATTTTCTTACTTATCTTATGTTAATTTCATTGTTATCTCTACATTATATTATTACACTTTGTTATTTCATCATATGTAAGTAGTATGTTAGGACTTGCTACATTACTTAGTATGATCAAGTGCATAGAATAGTAGTTGCTTGATAAATGTTAATTCCAACAAATTACACTTAATCAATCTAAGTATGGTATAGTGCATGACATCAACTTAGGTCAGATGTCAATAGAATATATCGAGAGACAATTTTATTGAATATATCTAGTTTATTGGAATAACTTACTCTTGATAATAGAGATATTATGTAGAAAGTTGCTGCATCCTTAAGGGAATCAATACATTAACATGACATTAATGCAATCTAATTTGGCTGTTAATTAGGAAGAGATTCCAATAGACACAATTAGTTCTGAGAAGAATGCTTATATACTGTAATTTTTCCGCAGATAACAAGTATTAGGATAAAAAAAAAATTTGGTAGTATCATGCTAAGTGATGAAGCAAGTCTACATATTAAATGTGTTGTTAGTAATTGTTTTGTAACCATTGTGTTAGTGGCATTAGTTTGTGGATTAGTATAGTTTAGTTAATAATTTAAAGTTTCAATAATTAATTACTTGATAAATTGGATTGCTAGATAATAGGAAGAATAATAAGTACTAGTGTTTGAATCATTTTCCCAATAGAGACGACGCTATACTTATCTGTGCTATAAAACGATAAGTATACTTGCTTATTGAACCGAGTTAAGGAAAGAATATAGGAATTTAATTTATAAAACTCGGAAGCTCTGTTTGGAATCATGACCAAGTTTTTGGCACCGTTACCAAGGAGACGGCATCATCATTAGGAAAATTGGGATTCCTGTTCCTCTAGCTTTGTTTTTTATTTTATATTTATTATTAGTTTAGATGAAATACTTGAGCTCAAATTGGCGTATTCGTAGATTTGCAGTTTATGACCCAAAGCAACACAACTAATTTAACTAACTTTGATCCTAAACTCGTGAAAACATTCAAAAGTAACTTAAAGAAAGTCAGACAGTATTTTGAGAAGCAAGTATCTTTTAGTAAGGAAGTAAAAGCATGAGAACTGTTAAGATCCAAAATGAATAATCCAAATCAAAACATAGAGCCACCATTAGGAAACTAGTTCTTGAATCTGAAAGATGGTATCTAAGGAGATCCGCCGTTAAATTTGGACCCACCTCTTGATGGAAATCAGAATGTAGTACAAGCAAGAAACGAGCTATGAGTAAATCTACCTTTGGCTCTTAGGACAATGTTGGATTATTGTAAGCCCAACCTAGATGGGGCAAGTACTAGCATAGCTTAACCAAAAGTCCAAGCCAATACATTTGAAATCAAGCTATGTATCATTCAAATGATCCAACAATATGTTCAGTTTGATGGGTTCAGTGATGACGACCCTAACAACCATTTGCAACAATTCTTGGAGATATGTGACACATTTAAGATAGGTAGAGTTTTTGAGGATGCTATTAGACTTAGGATATTCCCGTTTTCTTTAAGATCTAATGCCAAATAGTGACTCAACTCTATGCTAAGGAATTCCATTAATACCTGGCAAGAAATGGCTATGTTATTTATGAGAAAATACTTTCCACCCTTCAGGACAGCTAAACTAAGAGTAGATATCTCTTCCTTTAGTCAGATGGATTTAGAAACTCTATATGAAGCATGGGAGAGGTGGAAGAAATTGTTAAGGAAGTGCCCCCATCATGGTCTTCCAAATTGGCACCAAGTTTAAACATTCTACAATGGACTAAACTACACCACCAAGCAGCTCATTGATGTAACTGCTAGAGGAAGCCTGAACCATAAGTCGTTGGAGCAATGTATTCAATTATTTGGATATAGCCAATAATCATTATCAATGGTCATCTATAAGAGAAAAAGAAAGAAGGTCAGTAGGAAAACATGAGTTGGATGCTACTTTCACTCTAGCACATAAGGTAGAGGTCTTAACAAGGAAGCTTAATAGTCTCACAATGGGTCAAAACAAGGCTTCAGCAATTTCAAATTTTGAGTTAGCAAGCCCTTCAGAGATTAATCAAGTAAAAGAGGTTGACTACATGGGGAACCCAATCAAACTAAGAAATGATCCTTTCAGTAATACCTACAACCTAGGTTGGAGAAATCATCCAAATTTCAGATGAGGCAACAACACCAGTCAATGCCCTAACATGTCACCTCCTATATTTTAGAGACAAGTATCTCCTTCTCAGAGTAAGCCAATTTCCATTGAGGAGATGTTAGCTCAATACATCAAGACCTCTAACAACCACCACCAAGCCATAAAAGCATCCTTAAGAAATCAAGGAGCATCAACACATAACTTAGAAAATCAGCTTAGACAGATTTCTAAGATATTATCTAAAAGAGCTCCTGGATCACTATTGGGTAACATAGAGACAAATCCTAAGGAGCTTGTTAAGGCTATAACTCTTAGAAGTAGCTAGGAGTTACAAACCTCAAAGAGGATCCAAGATAGTAGAAAAGAAGTTGAGACTACAATTGAGAATTAGCCAATGAATAATGAACCATCAAAAGAAGAAGTCTTACCAATAGCACCAAAAGAGTATAAGTCACCTTTGCCATACCCCTCTAGACTAAGAAAGGATAAGGATGATGAGGATTATAAAAAGTTTTTGGAACTATTTAAACAATTGCACATCAACCTTCCTTTGGTGGAAGCTCCGGGCTAGATGCCTAAAATGCAAAATTCTTGAAGGAACTTCTTTCCAAGAAGAGGAAATTGGAGGAACTTTCTACTGTTATCCTAGGTAGAGAGTGTTCTACAGTTCTTTTGAACAAGTTGCATAGGAAACTCAAAGATCCTATTAGCTTCATTATCCCATGCTTGATAAGAGACCTTCTAATAAATAGGGCATTAGTAGATCTTGGAGCCAGCATCAATTTGATGTCCTATAGTTTATTCAAAAGATTGAATTTGGGAAAGCCCAAAAGTATGCGAATGAGCATCCAGTTGACAAACAGATCCATGCTATTTTTGAAAGGAGTTGTAGAAGATGTTTTGGTAAAGGTACATGACTTTATTTTTCCTAAAGATTCTGTAGTGTTGGATATGGACAAGGATATTGAGGTTCTACTCATTTTGGGAAGACCATTCTTGGCAATTGCGGGTATTGTGATTGATGTCAAGGATGGGAAGCCGATCCTTCTGGTTGGAAGTGAGGAAATGTTGATCTCAAAATGCCCGATGTCTTCAAGAAATCAATGAGTGGTGATGGTGAATGCTTTGCTATTGATTCTTTTGACTTCACCGTTTCTAAGTTTTTGCAAGATGTCTTAAGTAAGGATCCTTTGGAGTCATGCTTGACAAGAAGAAATGAGGTAGATGAAGTTGAAGAAGTTAAAGATATGATCACTCAATTGGAGCTATGCAATACACAAGTGAAGGATTATGGGGTTGAAGAGATTAACAAGAGTTATATTACTCGGTTGAAGCCATCAGTTAAGGAGCCCCCTGATCTAGAAATGAAACAATTGCCTACTTATTTAGAATATGCCTTTTTGTTTGAAGATTCTAAGCCGCCGGTAATCATATCATTAAGGCAAGATTCTTACCAAAAAGAAAAACTTTTATCAGTCTTAAAAGAACATAAAAGGGCAATTGCATGGAAGATATCGAACATCAGGGGAATTAGTCCCACCTTTTGTACCCATAAAATTTTGATGTAGGATGGATTTAAATCGGTAGTGTAACCTCAAAGGAGGCTAAATCCCAACATAAAGGAAGTAGTTAAGAAAGAGGTGGTGAAGTTAATGGATGCAGAACTCATTTACCTAATTTCAGATAGTCTATGGGTGAGTCCGGTTCAAGTAGTTCCAAAGAAGGGCGGCATGATGGTAGTGCTAAATAAGAAGAAAGAACTTATACCGATGTGTATTCTATCTAGTTGGAGAGTATGCATTAATTACAAAATAACTTAATGACGCCACAAGGAAAGACCACTTCTCACTACCTTTTATTGACCAAATGCTGGAAAGATTAGCGGGTCATAAATACTACTGTTTCCTAGATGAGATGTCTGGTTATTTTCAGATTCCGATAGCTCTAGAAAACCAAGAGAAGACTACCTTTACTTGCCCCTATGGTACTTTTGCATATCGTAAAATGCCGTTTGGACTGTATAATGCACCAGCCACTTTCTAGCTTTACATGATGGCTATTTTTGGGGATTTAGTAGAGGATGTGATGGAAGTCTTTATGGATAATTTTTCTGTATTTGGTGATACATTTGATGAATGCCTTGCAAATTTAAAAAGGGTACTACAGAGGTACGAAGAGACAAATTTAGTGCTTAACTAGGAAAGGTGCCATTTTATTATATAGCAAAGTATAGTGTTAAGACACAATATATCAAACAAGGGCATTAAGGTAGATAAGGCTAAGATAGAAGTAATATCAAAGTTACCACCACCATCATCTGTGAAGGCTATGAGAAGCTTCTTGGGACATGGTAGATTTTAGCGGCAATTAATTAAGGATTTCTCTAAGATAGCTAGGCCATTGACAAAGCTCCTTGAGAAGGGTGTAACATTTGACTTTAGCACCAGTTGTTTAGAGGCTTTTAACATTTTGAAAGAAAAATTGACCAACGCTCCTATTGTAGTAGTACCTGACTAGACCATGCTGTTTGAATTAATGTGTGATGCAAGTGAGTCAGCAATAGGGGCGGTATTGGGGCAAAGAAAAGACTGACACTTTCAATAGAGACATTATGCTATCAAGACACTCACTCTAGCTCAAGTGAACTACACCACAACTGAGAAGGAATTGTTAGCGATTGTCGTCACTTTTGATAAGTTTCGGTCCTACCTAATTCTTTCGAAAATGATTATTTACATCAATCACTCAGCTTTATGATACCTTTTATCTAAATTTGATGTAAAACCTTGGTTAATTCGCTAGGTATTGTCACTTTAAGAATTTGATGTGGAAATAAGGGACAAGAAAGGGGGCTGAAAATTTAGCTGTAGACCTTGTCTAGGTTGGATAATCTACATTTGGAAGAATTGGAAAAGAATGACATTAATGATAAATTTCCAAAAGAAAGCTTGTTTGCTCTTTACATAGTAACGACCCATAATAGTCCATGGTTCACTGATATACCATATTATTTGGTGGGAAAGGTTTTACCTCAAGACTTGGATCATTACAAGAAAAAGAAGTTTTTCTCAAAGTTAAAACAATACTTTTGGGAAGATCCTTTTCTTTTTTTAGTGTATGCTGATCAGATTATCCAACGCTATGTATCAAATGAAGAAGGATAGAAAATCATGTTCCATTACCATAGTAGACCAACAAGTGGTCACTATAGTGCAAATAGAATAGGTTAAAAGGTGTTGGAGGCTGGCTTTTACTAGCCAAGTATATTTCAAGATGCTCATAATTATGTTGTAGCTTACAATAGGTTTCAAAGAATCAGGAATGTTTCCAAAAGGGATGAAATGCCATAGAAATATATATTAGAATGTGAAGTCTTTGATGTTTGGGGAATAGACTTAATGGATCGTTCTCAAGTTCTTATAGTAACAAGTACATTCTAGTTGCAGTCGATTATGTTTCAAAGTAGGTTAAAGGTCAAGCTTTACCAACAAATGATACTAGGGCGGTAACAAAATTTTTTAGAAAGTTATTTTCTAGATTTGGAGCACCCCAAGCATTAATTAGTGATAGAGGAACCCACTTTGCAACAACCAAATTAAATAAGTCCTTAATAAATATGGGGTTCACCATAAGATGGCCACTCCTTACCATCCACAAACAAGTGGCCAAGTGGAGGTATCTAATACAGACCTAAAAAGGGTTTTGGAGAAGATGGTAGCACATAACAAAAATGATTAGGCTAACAAGCTAGATGATGCTTTATAGGCATACATAACTGCTTACAAAACTCAATTAAGTACTACACATTATAGATTGGTGTATGGTAAGGCTTGCCATTTACCAGTAAAGATTGAGCATAAGGCTTATTGGGCCTTGAAGACAGCAAATTTGAATTATAAAGCAGTTAGTAAACTTAGGCATGTCCAACTTAATGAATTGCATAAGTGGTGTTGGATAGCTTATGAGAACAATCGAATGTATAAGGAGTAAGCTAAACATTTTCATGATTCCAGGATTAAGCACCCCAAGCAATTCAAGGAGGGTGATTCAATACTTTTATACAATTCTAAACTTAAGTTATTTCCTGGAAAACTTAAGTCTAGGTGGTTGGGTCCATTTTTAGTAAAAAAGATATTTCCATTTGGTGCAATGGAAGTACAGCACCTGGAAAAGAGGACATTCAAGGTTGATGGACAACGGTTAAAGATATACCATGGGGAAGTGGAATGGAAAGAAAGTAAGGAGGAGTTAAGACTTCTCCAATTCATGGAATGAAGGTAAATACTCTAAGAGCGTCAAGCTTGAGACATTAAATGAGCATGTATCCTTTAAGTATATTTACTTTCTTGTGTTCAATTTAGTACTTTTAAGTAATTAGGTTAAATTATTATTTTTTGTCATTCATGTTATTTATTTGTTTGTTTAAGGGTATTTGTTTAAGTGTGATGCAAAAAGGAAGGGAAACATTAAGTGGAAGTCATGGAAATTCTGAAGGAAGAGAAGAATTCCATAAAGTATGGGGACGTAGATGGAGATTGCAAGCCCAATATGCATCTCAGCCGTAATAAAGGTAAGTATTTGAATTTTTCAAGTATAGCATCCATCACAGACTCATTCATAGACGTGATAAATTAACAGGGCTAATCTACCTGTCTATTAAAGCCGTAATCAATACCCAGGGATGTTTTTCAAGTCATCATGGTTATGATACAATGAGATAAGTGCGAAATTTTTTACTACAGTACTAGTTACGAGTTTCATCACACCCATGACTATCAAAGGGAGGAGGCCGTGATAGTTTAAAAATTTCGAGTATCGAGCTTATCATAGAACTCATCGCACCTGTAACCAAGCTTAAAAAGGGGATCATGGCCTGAGTCACAACCGTAATTATGTTCCTGCTACCCCACTATATAACAAATTTCCCTCTCTCTCTCTCTCTTCATTTCTCACATTTCAAAACTCTACCCCATGATACTCTCACCCCGTCGCTTCCTACAAATCCCTACCCTTAATTTCTTCACTCTAACACTTACACATTCATCTTTCATCAATCATACGCTCTACTAAGGTATGATCTCCCTCTTTTTCTTTCGTTTTTCTATATTTTCCTAGACTTGATTCTTGTTTTAGGGTTTATATTTGTATATTTACCATGATCTGTACAAGTGTTGTTTTAGTAACAGTAATGTATATATCATCCTTAGACTTCAATTTTGCATGAATTTGTAAAGGAAGTTGCATATCAAGATTAAACCCTATTTTCTATTGATAACGGTAAAATTGAAGATTTCTACAATTTGAG
This sequence comes from Lumnitzera littorea, assembly GCA_024138015.1. NCBI lineage: Eukaryota > Viridiplantae > Streptophyta > Magnoliopsida > Myrtales > Combretaceae > Lumnitzera > Lumnitzera littorea. Next base: position 36,487,097 of record JAMXBB010000004.1, on the reverse strand, counting down.
CCTGAGTTGATGAATATGTCTTGTCATAGTATTTATGTGTTATGTAGAATTGTACTGTTAGTTTTTATATGTATGATTGAAGTGTTGAGTTCATGTGTAATGATGTGACGTTAGGTGTTGTATAGTTGAGGGAAGACACCAATCATTAATTGATGCTAAGTTACAAGTTGAGTCATTTTGAATTCATAATGCATGCTTAGAAGTAGATTAAGGTTAATCATGTGGTTGTTAGATGCTTTAAGTGTGAAAATTGAAAAAAGTTGACATGGGTTTGCTTAATCCAAAGTATACTTAAATTGCATGTGAGTTAAACTAACACTGATATTTGCATATGGCATAAAAAAGATCAACCACATCTCAGCATAAGAGGCCGAAGGTTGATAAGTCTCCTTCTCCTCCTCCCAGACATTCTAACATAGTAAGTTCTAGTAAGACAACTGCTCTATTGGTTAGTATGACTAAGGAGCAAAAGGAAAGATTCAAGGAATTTGTAGCTAAAAGGGTTATCAAGCAATATTGTGTGGTAGATTGGGATGTGCTAGGGGAGTATGGATTAAAGATAGCTATACAATGGTTATTAGGAAATGGACCATGGTTAAAGCTATTTACAATTCAAGAGAAGACTTATAAGCAAACAACTCTAGCTTTTCTATCATCCTTTAAGATCAAGTATGAGTATATCGACTCTTAGATGGATAATGAGGTGGAGTTCTTTGCATTTAAAAGGACTCACACCTTCGATATGTTGACATTCATATGGGTAATGGGGTTGTATACCAAAGCTAAACTTGAAGATGAGGAGTTTGTTGATTTGCCCGAGAGTCTACCCCGAGGAACATCAATAACTGTATTTTGGAGAGAAATCTCCAATGAGAGTAGGTTTAAGGCAAGCAAATCCAAAGCTTTTACTTTAAAGAAGATCAGTGCTTGAGTTTTCCATTATATCGTAGTGAAGACAATTTATGGGAAGCACAAGAGCCTTGAAGCAATGGGGGAGCATGATCTATTACCCTTATATAGTATATTGAAGGGGTTTTCCATAAATGTAGGTATCTTAACCACATTTGGACTTCATCAACAAACTTTTAACAAGAGTAAGGGTATATTTGTTGGGGGGGCTAATCACTAAGATCCTAAGGAATCTACGATTGTGGTCTACAAGTAACAGTCCAAATGACTCTTGTGTTGATCTAGAACCGCTTCTGAGAACCCCTTTTAATCAATGAGGTATTGTAAGAGTCTTGAATCCTAATTTAGATATTGAAGACCCTACTATGCCTGATTTTGCACCATCAACATCTAGCTTCTCAATTAGGAATTTAAAGAGATTAGAAACTGAATTAGCTGAGATTAAGGAGACTTATAGGGGGATTGCCGAGCTTTTGAAGAATATAGCCACAAAAGTAGGAGCGGTTATTCCTTCTTGTTTCTCTCATCCTCAAACTTGAAGGATGCAAGCCCCAACTGACCTCCGTTTCCCCTACCAATACCAGCTCCCCAAGAAGAAGAAGAAGAAGGAGATGAAGAGTCTGAAGAGGAAGATTCTAGTGATGAAGAGTACAAGTCTAAGGACAATAGTGATGATAAAGAAGGCATTGAAGAAGCTCAGCAAGCATCGGCTAGACAAGGTGCTAGGGTTAGAAGTGAGGAGGAGTCCTTTGAGGAGGATGAAGATGGTTCATGGGAGGAGACAGAAGTCGATGATGACTGACTTATTTCTTTCTTGTTTGTTTTCTTTTGTTGTATTTTGTTCTTTTAGAATCACTAGTTCATCGAAGACGGTTCATAAGAGGAGACAAAAGTCAATGATGACTGACTTGTTTCTTTCTTGTTTGTTTTCTTTTGTTGTATTTTGTTCATTAAGAATCACTAGTTCGTTGAGAGCTTACCTTTATTGATGTATTTCTATCGAGACTCTCATATCACAAGGTTATTGTCTTTTGTTTTTTGTTGTTTTGTCTTGATGGTCAGGTGTCTTTTGTTGTTCAAGTTGTCATGGTATTGGAAGTTGTACTCTCTGATCGTTTAAGAATCAATGAATTGCTTGAACTTCATGTTTCAAGGAAGGCCAGTTCTCGCTATTTCTGAATTTTCATCTTTTTAGTTATTCTAATTATATGCCTATTTTATGTTTGCTGCCCTCAAACATTGAGGACAATGTCTCTCATTAAGTATGGGGAAGGGTACAATATGTTTATCAAAAGCCTTCCACTTAAGCTATTTGTTTTCAAGTTAAGAGTTTACTAAGTAGATTGTAAATTTGGCATGGTAAGACTAGATTTTGTACATAAATACTTTTTGTGGGCTTAATGTACATGATCAATAGTGTAAGATAAAATCTAAGTGAAGTAAGCTTACTTGCAATTTAATGAATGAATTTAGAGGTTAAAACTAAATCGGAGTCTTTAGTTCAAAGCTAATTGGTTGTACTTCCAAATTTTCTAAGTAGTATATCTGCTTTTTAACCTTTAAGAGTTCATTTAATCTTAAGTGAACAAGGCAAATGAAGTAGTTCACTTATTGATACTTCTTAAGAATCTCTTCAAATTAAAGTAAATTAAAGTGTTTAAGGTCTGAATTAGTAAGGGTAAGCTTTAGTCCCTTAAAAGAACAAAGTTTGACCCCACTGCTAATGAAGCCTTTATACCATTGCAATAAGAATTTATAAGGATCAAGTTAGTATGGGCTATCATGCCCCGAAGTGGTAAAGTCATAACAGCTCCGCTATATAAACCATTCTAAGATAGAAGTTAACCTTACAACTGCTATCCTAGACCTGATCTACACAAGGCGTCAATAACTAACCCACTTTGAAGTAAACAGTTCGTAATTTAAATAAGTCATTTACCTAAGAAAGTGAGAAAATATATATATATATATATACTAGAATTCAGTTATTACAATTAACGTTTACAATGCTTTATCGTAATCTATTTCCTAGTTAATACATTATTCAAAAATGAAAAATTCTAAGATAAAAGCTTAGACCTTAAAAATATATGTCTGTTCTTCAAATGTTTTTTCTCACTCCCTAGGATCTAGCAGTTGCTAGCTTCAGAGTAGTTGTAAGCCGCTTCTTAGCCAACACTTGTAATGACGTCTATAGGGATGTGACCAACCATAGCTCAATAAGTTAGGATGGAGAACTTAAAGCTATACCACAAACACAAACAAGGTTATCGACAAACTTATTAGGTGCAATGCATGTTCAAGAAAATGTCATCACACGATGTTATCTAGCCTATCGTGAGATTAGAGAAATTGCGCTTACTCTAATCCGGGTTGAGGAGTTACCGTTAATGCAACAACTCACAACCAAACTCAGGCTTGTGCAATGGAGACACCACTCCTCCTGTGACTACCTTCAAACCATTGACTTTACCCCTATCGCGACCTCTTCACCTGTCATTTATTTTGACTAAGGATGAAGAAAGGACTTATTATGCTATCCAGCGCTACGAAGGGGTCGATATTTAGCTAGAGAATCCTAGGTTTCCCCTAATGGGTTACTATGCAGGTCTGATTTATGATTACAGGTCGTATATTTAATTAGGTTCAGTTTAGGATGGTCAATCATTTTATACAATACAAGCTAGAACAACAAACAAAATCATAGCATCACTCATAATCAAGCACATACACACAACCAACTATCTAACAAGTACAACCAAGTATAATCTCAAGTCTCCAAAATACAGCAACATATTAATCCCAACTTACCTGAACTTCTCGCTCGCTCACTCGCTTAAGGTCTAACTCGCTCAGGCCATCGCCAATCATCCCTATAATACAAACGTGGTTTTAGTTTTTCGTATAACTATTATAAGTTAGTTTTAATCCTATAACACTTATTGTTATCTTTGGCTTAAGGTTTAATATATCTAATTATCTAGGTTCTCAAATCTTTCACAATTATTCTGGGTTTGAGGCTAGGTTCGGGTTCAATTTCCGTATCGATTTCTAAATTAAGTTCTAGTTCAATTTCAATTTCGAAGTATCATTTTATACATGAACCCTAGAAACTCGTTTCAACTTATAATGTGAAATTAATCACATTATTTCCAGATATCCTAAATACCATAATTATCTCTAGTCAATATTTTATTCCACCTAGTAAACTTAAATCCTTATTAGTATACTAAATTTACTCCTAATGTGAGAAATTTTTACATTTTTCATATAATTGCCTAAATTTAAGTTTTCCAATCAGATTTTTATATATTTCTATTATTTGTATAATATCAATCTTTATTCTAATATCTTCTATTTATTGTATTTCAATAATTACATATTATGTATTATCACTTATTATGTACATATTATACATCTAATATTTCTATCACTCTAATTACCATCTTTCAATATCAATTAACATTTCTAAATTTCTAAATTCATCCCAAATCAGATTTGAACCTAATTATCAAATTAACTTAAAATGTACTATTTTTCCCTATTACTTATTTACTACATAATTACCCTAATAATTACATCTAACACCTTAAATGCTACAAGTATCATACTTCATCAGATTTTAACATCCTAAAACATATAATTGTACATCAAATCAGTAATTACCCGTTTAGTTTCTTAATTAACCCTAAATTATCCATTTTATGCCTCATTTTAAGGCCTAAAAATTATCTAAAATTTTCAAAAATTAATTTTTGAAAAAGGGCTTTGTGGCACTATTCTATATCACCTAAGAAGTCAATACAAAAATTTTGGGCTTAAAATTACACTCCTAAAATCATTTATTTCTAAACCAAAATATGCTCAATTTTACATAATTTCTTAAGAACTATATATCACGAGACACGTTTTCAACAAAATAATATTTTTCCTAAAAAATAAACACTAAAATATCCAAAATAACAAAATTCATAATTTTATATGAATATTTACAATTTTTATAAAATTACACAAAATCGGGTTAAAAATGGAACTCACTGGTTTAGGTGGCTTCGACCACCGTTGGTGGCCAAGGGTATGTCGGCCCACCTAAGCACTGCCACCACTGTATGGTGGTGGTGGCCATCTACTCTTAGTTGCTTGTCAGGTCTGAGTTCTCTTTAAAAGCCTTAACTGCACAATTTTTTTGTGATTTTTTCTAAAACCCTAATTTACTCTCAATTTTGCCTCTCTCTAATTTTATAAACTTCCTGACATCCAAAATGAGCTTCTGAAAAACTTAAGGTATTTATAGAGGTCTTGAGGAATTATTTTACATTAATTTGATTAGACAATTGCCTTATCTTCTTCCAATTTACCTTTTGTGTTGTTCTAATTTAATTGGCTAAATTTTTTTCTTATTTTCCCTAGTCGCCACGACCTAAATTTGGATCATTCCTTATTTTTTCTGATTTTTTTTATTTTTTCTTAATTAATTATGAATTTTCTTTAATTATGTAGTATTATTTTAGTATATTTAGCATATTTTAAATAATTACGCGTATTTTTCCTACATGTAAATTCATATATAGTACAAATAAATATTCTTAAATATTATTTAGGTCATTTTATGATTTTTAATATACATATAATTTATCTCTAGTAATTCATTAGTTATCGGAATATATTTTATGCATTTTCGATAAATAACGAGTTATATACTTAAAATTCGAAAATTTTATATTATTTTATTTTATTGCTTATTTTCTTAAATTCAAACTTACGGGATCACTTTTACTAATATTTCTAACTTTATTTGACAATTTAGGCTCGATCGGATCCTTTAACCGATTGCCCTAAATTCTATAAGCGAAACTTTGGGTAGCTGATTGTAAGCCTTATAAGAGCGAGCTTCGATCCGTCAGAAGAGTGATATCTAACTCCGCTACTAATCTTTGTCCTTGTAACCAAGTTAGTGAGGGTGGGCTTCGATTCCTCAGAAGAACGAAGTCTAACTCTATTGCTGATCTTTTGTATTCTTACTTGAATGTTAAAAAAAAAAAAAATAAGAGAAAAAGAAAAGGAGATGAAAGATGAATGATGAAGAAAAAAAAATGTAAATACAATGTATAAGTTGTTCTTAGAGAGATTCCATAAAAGAAGTAGAAATATAGGGAAAAGATGGATGCAATATACTTTTCTTCTAAATTAGTGTTCTTAAGAAGTAATTAAAGTGTTTTTATTCACTTAAGGAAGTAGATGAAGTATAACCAATTTTCATTGATCTATTTGGCTTTGTGTTAACTTTGGACCTTTCAAATCTTTTGTTAAATAGTAAGGGTAAAGTGTGTTTTACTTTGGTTAGTCCTAAAATATTGCTTTTTATATTCTAAGAACACAATGGGGTATGTACAAAGTTAAGCCACTAGGGATGCTTTGTCAAATATGCAATTGATTGCTTTGAGTGTTTGCTTGAGGATAAGCAAAGCTTAAGTGTAGGAAAGTTTGATAAGTGTAAATTACCTTACACTTTTAATGCATGTTTAGGCATAGAATTGATCATAATTGCAATTCAATTCTTAATTTTTGATACTTAATTATATAAAATATTGATTTCAAATAAATCACGAGCAAGGGGATGAAATATACACAAGAACAACAACCATTTAGTCAATCATAGCTGTGAAGAGAAGAAATCAACAAAGTAGTATCAAGGAGTATCAATCATAAGCATGATAATAAAGTCATGAAAAATCCATCCTAGATCACGTCCTCAATCACGGCCATAATTGAGGAAGTATTGATGATCCCTCTATCAATCACGGCTGTGATTATATAGTAAGAGGATGATCATGGTCAAAATCACGGGTGTGATGCAATTTAATAAAGCGACGAGGAGTTCACGGCATTCATCATGGCTACGATTGGTGAAGAGAGTTATGTTTTTAAGACTATGATGCCCCAAGTCACGGGCGTGATGAAAGGAGCATAATTGTTCTTTTCAACTTTTTCACACGAACCAATACATAGAAAACATCAAGTGATGCCTTAAAGAGGTAGATTCAAGTCCTTTGATGGGAAGAATATAAATATACCATAACTTGTGGAGAAAAAAAGAAGGAATCGGAACATTAATTCACAAAAGAACACCTAATCATTCATATCTATACCATTATGTTCTCATTTTACAGTAGAGTTTGTTTAAGTGTTGTAACATACATTTCTCGAAATGACTCAAGAGGGATGATGGGATTCATTGTTCATACATTGTAAAGACTTCTACAGTGAAATTCAAATGGGGTTGTATTTTCTTACTTGTCTTATGTTAATTTCATTATTATCTCTACATTATATTATTACACTTTGTTATTTCATCATGCGTGAGTAGTACATTAAGACTTGCTACATTACTTAGTATGATCAATTGCATAGAATAGTAGTTGCTTGATAAATGTTAATTCCAATGAATTGCATTTAATAAATCTAAATATGGTATAGTGCATGATATCGACTTGGCCAGATGTCAATAGAATATGTTAAGGGATAATTCAATTGAATATATCTAGTTTATTGGAACAACTTACTCTTAATAATAGAGATATTATGAGAAAAGTTGCTCCATCCTTAAGGGAATTGATCTATTAACATGAAATTAATGTAATCCAATTTGGTTGTTAATTAAGAAGAGATCCTAATAGACACAATTAAGATTAGAAGTAAGTAGTTTTGAGAAGAATGCTTACATACTATAATTTCACACAAATAACAAGTATTGGGATGAAAAAAATCATTAATAGTATCACGGTAAGTGATAAAGCAAGTCTGCATGTTAAATGTGTTGTTAAGTAATTGTTTTGTAACCATTGCATTAGTGGCATTAGTTTGTAGATTAGTGTATTCTAGTCAACAATTTAGATTTCAATAATTAATCACTTGATAAATTGGATAGCTAGATAATAGGAAGAATAATAAGTACCAATGTTTCAACCCTTTTCTTAATAGAGATGACCTTATACTCATCTGTGCTATAAAATGATAGGTACACTTGCTTATTGAAGCAAGTTAAGGATAGAATATAAGAATTTAATTTGTAAAACTTGGAAGCTTTGTTTAGAGTCACAACTAGGATATAACAAAGCCACCATTAAACAATTCAACCACTACATTGATTCACAATCTAATGAAATTCAAAGGATACATCAAGTAAAACCAACATCCAAGACAAACATAAGCAAAGAACGGGAAAGAAACAACTTAAAAAGAGGAGTTCCAATCTTAATCCATGCTTGAATGATGATTCTCAAGCATCCCTAAGTTTGATTCCCTTATAATATTGCAAAAATAAAGTTGAAAGAACCCTAAGGTCAAAACCCTAGCAGAGGAATTAAAGGAAAGTCAAAGGAAAAAAATGAAAGGGAAATTGGCCTGTATACAATGCAAGTTATAGAACATATTGATAGGTGTAAAAACTGGAAGCACTCAATTTTGTTCTTAAAACCATGTTCTTAAGCAACCAATCAATTAGTGTAAGGGCTATCAATCAATCGGTAGGAGCAAAACACTTTTGACCATTCGATGCTTGATCCTATCCTCACTTAGCACTCAATCAGTGTTGGTAGCAATGCCCTCCTAATACATCAGAGCATACTAATCGACTCATAGCCAAGCTACCGATTGATCAATAAGCTAAAATCCCTTCAACCCTTGATTTTTTGCCTCCCCATCAAATGATGGGGGCTATTGATGCATGGTAGCCCTTGTGCACCTATACATACAAGATTTAATTTAGCAAAAATTTAAATAAATTTTTAATCTTTTTCATAAATTTTGACAATTTTAGCTTAGTTTGTTCATTTAATGCATAAATACTACTATTTAATAATTAATAAAAATATATCCAAATTTATGCACAAGTTTAATTCCTACATTGGAAAAAGTCATGTGTTTTTAACCGTTATAAAGCATATGAGCTATTAAACTAGTAACTGTCCATAAGTGCACTTGGTGGCAAACTGAGCGAATACACATAAGAAGAGTAGCCAGTGTGTAAGGAAGTGATGAAGTCAATTGGTTAAGGGGACAGGTGGCGTCACTAACATCTCATTTCACTTAGCTAAGAAAACCAACCCCTGCTAATAGGCCAAGTGTAGTATAATAACCCATTGAATGATATAACTTATGTAGTGGAATTGGACATAATAGTATTGCATATCAAGTTGTAATACTCCAAGGTTTAGAACCCCTAAATTTGGGGCATCAAACAACATTATTCGTTTTAGTTTAAGCTTCATGATAAGATTAAAAAAGTTATAAAAAGTAACTTGTTAAAATTGATTTCTCAAAGCAAAGTAGATAAAAGGTTTGATTTGATAAAAAAAAAAAGTAAGTTTATTGGCAAAGTCGATATTCATCGAAAACTTAAGATTAGAGATATAATGAGATCTTAGAGATGTATTATTTAACTTATAAGAACAATAAAGTGAAGTGAAATTTTACATAATATGGATGTGATATATTAAATATACATAATATGCATTATATATATATATGCTAATATAAAATTGTAAAATAAAGGAAAATAATACAAAAATGAGTATAATTATCTAAAAGTAACTTGATGAGTCATAAAACTCATATAAACATGATGTGGTAGCTTGGAAACAACTTAGAATGATGAGTCAATAGCCAAGTCATGGGAGAATGCCACCTAACAAAGTTGGACAATAAGGATAACTAGGAAGTTGACATGTAGCATGATGACTAAGCAACACCAACCCTTAGAAATCCCAACAAAAAGTAGGACAACACTAAGATACAAGATTTGGCAACTTAAAAACCAAAAGAAATAATTTATAGAATTCAATTTTGAATTAAATAAAAAATTAGAAAAAAAATAAAGGAAACATAGAGTACATGTAGTCGTAACCGACTCAACGGGTTATTGTTGTTATGTTACAATGGCTGTTTAGGGTTCAAAGGGTGGTGGTTGAAGAATTTTTTTTCAATAAAGACTCATCACCAAAGGGTAGCCAAAGGTCAACAATTCAAGTCACTTTGTTTTTCACCCATATATCATTTTATTTTCTAAAAATATCAAATCTTATCAATTAATTCTGAAAAAATTGTATTCCAAGATTATTTTAGGTGTAGATTAATGTAGTAATTTTGTTTTAATTAAATCATAAGTGAAAACATAAGGCCCTTAGGAACATGCTCTATTTAAGCAAATTTTGAAGTAATCTTTAGAAATATTAAAAGTTGTTGCTTCTAGCTGAATTTTTGCATATAATATAATTAATATAAGCATTTAATTATGGTAACAAGAATTTTTGAAAATAAATATGTTTACTATTTACTATATTTATTTTGGAATAAACTAGCAATTTTATTGATTTGTTTAAATAATTAGCTTTTGAATAAATTAATTGATAAGCCCAACATATTTTGACTTCTAAGAGTTTATAATGATATTAGGTACACTTGGTTTTTATCCTCCACATAAATTTACCTATATGCCTAATTTTCTACAATTTTGAGCTACAAATGCTATTTTAGTAAAAATAGGTGATAAGCTAGATAAGCATAATTGTTGGTCAACATTAAAACTATATATTTTTATGAGTTCCTAGTATTTTTATAAGAATTAATCGAGCTTATATACTATTTATTATGTAATTTCCTAGCATAAACCAATATATTAGCCTAACTTTTGAAATAGTAATTAATACTACTAAGATATTTGTTAGTACATATGAGAATTAACATTTTTAGTCCATAATATATACTAAAGAGTTTTTAAATGTAAAATTTAGGGTTTAAAGTTTAGAATTGAAGCTTGATGAGTTCCTAATTGCACATATTTTATTTAGTTATTTTTTATTATTTTCCTTGAAATTTAAGTTTATTTTTATACAATAATATTTAATTAAGTAAAATTTTTTGTTCTAGGTTTTGAAATGATCTATACGAGAAACCGAGAAGATAGAAACAAATCTCACTTAAATCAGAGCTAAAATGAGCAAGTTATGAAGGTTTGAAGATTGATACAGTCGAATAACACAACTATGTCATTTCCAGGAAAAATTGGAACTGATTTTCTATTGTTATAGCCTAAGACACGACCAAAAATACATAACCATGTCATCGGTCATGTCATTTTTAGTTTAAAAAATAAAAAAGAGACAAATGTGAAACACAGTTAAGGATACGATCAAAAGATACGATTGTGTTCCTAATCGTATCTTTTACAACAGCCGACTTATTTTTTCTAGCTCTTTATATATAAAGCCTTATTAAGATTTATTAGAAGGAACTTTTTAGCACGACTTTTAAGGATTTTTTGAAGTCAAGAACAATCAAGAAAGCGAAGAAAAAAGAAGGTTTTAAGATTTAATTTTGTTTGGATTTCATAGTACTTCTTTCTATTATTTTCTATACTTTGATTTTAAATTCCTATTTTGTGATGTATAGAGAGTAGAACCTTAGTGTCTAAGTTTTATGGAACCTAAATCTATTCATGTGATATTATAATTGCTTGATTATTTAGTTCTTTATTATTTTCTTAATTCAACTGTATTTGCTTCATAATCTAAGTTATTATTTCCATAGGTAGTAATCTAGAGTTTAATATCTTTTAAGAGAATTAAGAAATTTCTTATAAGATTAGACCTAGGCATAGTTGATGAGAATTGTTGCAAGATTAGAGATAATTTGTAAGATTCTTTCGAATTTCAATTTAAAGAGTAAAGAATTCATTATTCAAAAATGCAATCTTAGGTCATGCTATTAAGGAGAGATTCTAATAGCTAATTCTAGGGTAAGGTTAATTAACTTGAGAAAGTAATTAACTCTAGTAGAGAATTCTCCCAATCAAGAAAAATTAAAAAATAAATTAGGTTATCTTTAGGAAAATCACATGTTAGATTTAAGGAAAGCAACATCTAGGTATTACGTTAAATCTTGAATTAATTGAATTGCTTTCTTGTTAATTCTTGAATTGCATCTTAGTTAATCTTTAATTTAGTTTTAGTAATAATTTAGATTTGCTTCTTTAGGTTTCTTGAAATTTAATTTACCGGTTAGATAATAGAGACCTAATGAGTATTAGTAATCATACTAGTCCCTGTAGGATTGATATTTGACTTAATCCGCTATATTATAAATTAATAGATGCCCTTACCTACACCAAAGCTTATTCAAATCAATTACTAGGTTATGATAATGTTCAATCAAGTCAGTAGCAAAAAAGGAAATTTTCGATCTTATAATCATTTTGATCAGTTTTATTCCGTAAATAGTACTCAAATTAACAATCATGACAGTATAAAGTTTACTAAAATCAAATAAAAATGAAGAAGATACCGTCAATCGAAGTTCACAAACATAATATTGAAGGGATAAGCAAACATAAGCTTATAGGGGTTTAGTTTCAACTCATAGTTAATTTAGAGATTCTAGGTATTTTGTAAGTGTGATAGGAGAGGAAAGACCACATTGTGAGATAAAGGACTTGCACTATTATCAAGCCTTGGTAAGTGGATGCTTTTATTTTTGAATAAGTAGACTTATATCTACTTGACTTGGAGTCAATTGTGTAGTAAACTACAATTGTGTGACTAATTGATTATGTACGTAATTTCATTGAATATGTATTGATTGAGTGAAATATTTATTCATGTATGAATGATTTGTTAAGGCATCTTATTGCTTGGAAAACTTAGAAAACGAACTATCCTTCTAGGTGTTCACTTAAGTAAACCCTATATGAAGAGGTTAAACTATAAAGCTTAGACACAAAGTTGGAACTAAGCTAATTGAGTTGTTCATGTATGGAACTTGAGATTCATACCTTATACTAGGTTGTTATATCACTTGCTACATTCATGGCATAGAATAAAAAGACTAACGGATTAAGTTTGTAGAAACTGGAATATTGCTAGGCTGGATTTTGAGAATATAGATTTACATTGGTTAATTAATTCTAGCCACTTCATGTGGTTTCAGCTAAGCTAAGTGTAGTAACTCCTTACTACCTTAGGTTCGTAAACTTTGTATCCAGATTCCTAGGAGTGTCGACTAATTGGATGAGATGTAAGCTAAGTTAGGATATCATCACATGCATAAGTATTAAATTTACTCCCTACATATACCTCTTGTCTTAGTAATTCTCCACATGAAATTGAATGCCTTTTGGTAAAGATGTTTGTAAATGTATGCTATGCTTATGTTGTACTTTGTTTAATCTAGTCTCACCTAGCTTACAACAAGCTAAGAAGATATTTGTTAATCCTCAGGTTAAGAAGAAATCTAAGTGGACACCACCATCGAATGGGGGAAAACTTTTAAGATTGCATAAGACAGAGTCAACTACTTCTAAAAAGAATCCTTGCTGTATTTTAATCGTAATCTCAAGGAGGATCTTTACATATTTAATTGGAGAAAAAGAAAACTATTGTCTTTTAAGTTTAGTTATGTTTAGGTTGTATACTTTTATATAATTAAGTGTAAAGCTGAACTCTATTATAGTACTCTTTTGTTATAAATAGCATTTTTGTTGAACGTAAACAAGTTAGTGGTTGCGATGTTGCATTCTAAGCAATTCCAAGATATGATATAAGTGGGAAATACTTTTGTGCCTTCAAAGGAGATATGTAGCAAGCAAGTAAATGCAATATGAGACTTTAAACAAGGAACAAGGAGCTATAAACCCTACTTGAACACATATGACCTAAGGTGAAGAGACTACTTAAAGTTGTTATAAGGAAGTAACCAAGGAGGAGGATCTAACTAATGATTCAATGAACCAATAAGACTACTTGACAATCACTAGTTACCACTTTTGCTCCACTAATGGAAAGATTACGAGAAGAAAGTATCGAAGATTTGTTGAAACAACCCAAACACTTTTAAATAGTCAATTAATAGACAAAAATGTTTTCTAAACAATTTAATGACTTTCCTAGTAAATAAAATAATTTTTCCAAGAATGAAATTTATTTCTTACTAGTTATATTCTAATGTGTAAAATCCAATTTACTAAAATGACCTTAAAAAAATTTTAATTTCCTAAACAGCATGTAGTGGTGAGGTTATGCTGCTATGATATCAGGGATGGTTTTTAATCGAGTTTTGATGGAATTCACTTGAGCTCAATCCCAAGTAAGGCATCTCAGTTAACGATGTAGCGAAAACTCTCCTCCTAGGATCATTTTCTTATATAATCAATAAACACTTAATTCCTATCACAAATTGAGTACTCTAGTTCCAGAAATTAAGGGGGCATCCTCCTTTCGGTCTCATAATCTCTCCTAATCACTAGAACTATGTAAAGTAGTGTGAATTCAACAAGATTCCTACTCCTAATCCCCTCTTAATCTCATCATTGTAAAAACCCATTTATCAATACTCTAGAAACTTATTGACTCATGTTATAAATTGTGATTAATCTCCTCTTAGCCTCTTAATCATGCAAATCCTTTCACTCTCAAGAGATCTAGAACTAATGTCCTCTTAATCTCATAGTTACAAGAAAACCCATTAAAAGGATCAATTTTTCATGCCTTAACAAGTTTAAATAGGGCATTAAACATCAAAATCCCAACTAAATACACAAACCCATACCAAAACTATAAGAACATTATCACAAACCCAAAAAAACTAATTTAACCATTCATGGTATTAGAAATGACAATAAGAACATTCACAAATATAGTAGAAAACTCCATGAATAAATAAGGTAACAATATATCTAAACAAGAACAAGTGAGCAAATAAAGGATAAGATGCTAACAAACTTTAATCTAGCTCAAATATCAAGAAATATGCATTAGAATCTCGAGAACAAGTGTTAAAAAACATAAACAATGCAATGGAACAGTAAAGACAACAATGAGCATGCAAAACTAAGCTAAACCCTAACATATTCCTAATTGCGACTCGTCATTTCTGTAGAAAATATGAGTATATATAAAATTGAGTTGTCGATCAATTGATAAGAAGGTCTACTGATCCATTGATAAACATGTGTCAACTAGATGTTGTCTTTGTGTTATATGAAACATAATGTTTATGAGTTAAGGTTTTAGGTCAAATTAACCCTAACCCTAATCCCTTTTACTAAGCAATCGGTAAGGATGATACCCATCGATTGGCATGGTTAAATCCTCTTGACCACTTTATATTCATCACACCATCCTCTCTTCTGATCAATCACTTGGTTGGTCAATGTAACCTTGATAATTTAGGGCATACTGATCGATCGGTAGCATGACTACCGATCCATCGAAAGGCATTTTTCCTACACTTCTCCAATTTTGGCTTCTTGATCGACCAATAAGGGCTACCAAGACCATGGTACCATGCATCTACACATGATGTCAAATTAATAAAATTCATTTAAAATCAATCTTTATTTAATGCATTTTTAACAATTTTGCTTAAGTTAGCCCATTTTTGTTCATAAACTCTAATTTTATATAAAAGTAATTATTTTTTACCAAATTTATGCACAAACAGTAGATTTAAATAAGGAAAAATTGTGCATTTTCAAGCCACAACTAGTGATTTAAAAAAATAATGATGTTCTTGATGAATGAATAAAATTTTGAAGATGTTGAACGATGTAATAAATGCTAGAAATTCAATTAAAGTTATTCATGTTAATGCATGGTTTGATTGAACATGTTATAATGAATTAGAAAGTGTTTGAGCATATTGATTCATTTGAGTGTAATTTGAAGGTTTGATTGCAGATTCAAATGTTTGTTTGAATGTTTAAGTGTTCATCATAAACATTCAACTTGTTCTTGCTAAATGACCAAGTTTCATTCATTTAAGCTCACTAATATTCATCAAAAATGCTTAAATCAAATGTATTTTGATCCATATATTCCATTTTTATAAACCAAAATTCCAAATTCTAAACACATTTCACCTTACTTGAAATCAAATATTATAGATCAAAGCTATAAAAAAAATAAGTTTGATCTTCATGATTATGTGATCTTATGACCAGTGGCATTATAGTAACTTTTGTGAACATAATAGCGACCATAGTAATTATAATGACTATACATGTACTATTAATAGCAAAATGAATAGTATGAGCTAATTATATAATCAAATAATAAAAGAAACATACCATGTGGTATCCCCCTTGGATCAAAATGGCTCCAAATCAGTTCATTCAATGAACCAACCAATTCACTCCAAACTAGACTAATTAAATCAATTCTCAACTTAGATGGACTTAATTAAATAATAAACTATCCTAATTGAGTAAAAATAGGGCTAAACCCCTTCAAATTAAACTAGATCAAATATAACCCAAAGCTAGTGCATTTGATCCTTTATCGGTTTATCATCTTATGAATCGATTGAAATATTTAGTTTAAGACCCTAATAAATTAAAAATTGTAACATCTCAAAACCTAGAAAATTACACCTGCCATGTGTCCCTATAATCCATTGATACGTCAAGCATCTTAATTCAACCAACTAGCTTCTCTTAAAATTTAACAATCTTCAATAATCTGTAATAACTCCAATATAAAATTTTCATGGATATCTTGAACATCCTCAATTCACCAAGAATATAAGAATAATCAACTCCTTAATTAATTAATTTAATGAAAATAAGGTTCAAAGCTCAATTCAATATTCCTATCTCAAAGAAACATAAATACAAAATAAATTCAAGTCTCAAACTTGCTAAACAAATAAATAACATAAAACCAAACTTTGACAAGAGAAGTCTCAGGAGATTTCTCATGATCCAAATTACACAACACAAATAAATAACTATCTATCTAACAATACATTTCAATCAACTTCATAAACCTATTCAAACTACACTGAACCATCTCCATCGTCAAAGTAATAGTCATAAGAACCTATTGCATCACCAAAATAGTTATAATCATTGTAAAAATCCCTGTATTCTCCATAACCTACTCTTACATCTAAAAAAAATAGAAATTCCTAAGGGGTAAGCAAAGCCTAGTACAAGGTAACAAGCACCCTCACATTATCACACAATAAATGCACAAACATACATGTTAACTAGTTTACAATCACTATATGCAACAACAACAATTTCTTATCTTTTACTAAGCTAGTCAAGCAACACAGTTTTAGCATCCCGGAACTTGGAATATCTATAACTCCTATACACAAATATATACATATATATGTATACATACACACATATGAGTATGGTATTAGGTTCTCCCCAATACCTTAAGAACCAAAGAATACCTTAAACTACCTAAATCATTTCAAAGTAAGATTTCAATCAGGATAACATCGCACTAAGATCATTAAGGTGCTATCCTAAGGTCATTAGTCCTCCTAGTCCCTTAGGCCTAACTAAGCACACCAATACACTTTATTTAAGCCAAATGGTTAATAAGTCCATTTATTAAGTTCTAGACCTACAAACACAAGCAACATACAATACCTCGTACCTAATTCCTGATAGCAACTAGTAGCATTTATATCAGAGATCCTGTTAGAATCAAAACCTATAGTTCAACATAAGGCAATACTTTAGAATTCCTTTTGGCTTAGTTGACTAGGCTTTTTGAATCTAAACTCAGCATTCCTTAAGTTTTAGACCCAGATTAACATTTAAATTAGCTTAGAAAAGGTTTGATTACACTTCGAAAGGTTAAAGAATAAGATTTAAGGAGAAAGGAAAAGGTTTCAAAGCCATGCTTAGGGATTATGACTGTAAACCTTATTTATGATTCCCTTTCAAAACCTCAAACTTGACTACACCTAAAGACTATAGCCAGAGACCTAGGCTATGGTCCTCTCATCCCTAAATTTTCAAGTTTTCTCTCGTATATGCTTCATGTTACACATCCCTAAGGACCATGAGCAAGGACCAAACTTGTGTTCTTAGACCATATTCCTAACTGCATTCTAATTTTCTTCTCCAAGCTCACCCTTTTTGCAGTACAACTCCGAATTGAACATAATCCCTACCTTCCAATCAATCCTTACACCAATATTAACCCTACACACTCCTCAAAACACCAACTAAACTCAATTCCATAATCAAATCTCAACCTAACTTCCCATGATTTAAATTAGCACATTCATAAAACAATACATACAAAGCATAATTGTTGGATTCTTACCTTTGGGACCAAAAACTCACCCCTCCACCATTAGAATCTACTATAGATTCTTTTATTTATACTTTAGTGAAGAAAATGAATTTTAAGTGTAGATTTGATAGGAATTAGCCCTCTAGATCAATCACTCATAATCAAGCTAAAGGACTCCAAAGACTCACATGGAGAATACTAGCTCGAAACCTAAGCCAAGATGAGGATCCCTATTCCGAACCGATCTCTTGCCAACTTGTCTATCAAATCCTCACATGTGTTAGACTTGCCCCTACTTCGCAGTGAAGTTTTATTCTAGAAGACATCCAAAGACTAACTAAGCCAAGTTCCTTAACCAACCACAGGCATCTAACCCAAAGCTAATCCATTCAGTACCCAGACTTTACTAACATTTTCCCTGTTTCTTTTTTGTTTGCTTCGTTATGGTGCTTCTCCATATGTTTGACCCTAAAGACGCATTAGCTTCGCTGGTATCAAAGTACAGTTCCACGAGGAAGTGTATGAAGTTACTGTGAAGTTTTGGTTTACCTTACTATTAATGGTTACTATGTTCCTTCCGTAGCTATTGCAGTATGTTATGTATAAGTGTGATTTCATTATTACTCTAGTTTTCATTACAAAAATAAAACAAGTTTGTTACTATTCTATTCGAGTGATCATTGGGTGTTAAAGTTGTTAGTGAGTTATTAATCCATTTGAGAAGTATTGCACCATGTTAGAATTGAGTGTTCAGGGCGTTATTGGTGATCAGAGTAGTAGTGCTCAACTTAATCATAGTCATAATGGTAGTAACACCTCAAGGTTGGTTGATGACAAACTGATTAACCTTGTTGAAAATCTAATCATAGCAATGCAAGTTAATAGACAATAGCCCCATGGTGTACAGCACCATAACCCACAAGAAAATGTCCTTGAGAGACACAATGGCCAAAGCAATCGAACCAATCGCCCAATTCAACTGCAACGAGCTAAAGGAGTAGCAAATCGAGCTATTAGACAAAGACTGGAGTTGGAGGAGATTGAAGAAGATGGTGAGGAGCGAAATGTTGAAGAGTATGGGGAGGAAGAAGAAGAAGCTGACTATTACCAACTGCAAGGACGAAGACAATGAGTCCCTCAAGGGTTAGATAATGTCAAGGTTCAAATCCCACCCTTCAATGGAAGTAGAGATGTAAATGAATATTTGGAGTAGGAAGAGAAGGTCAAGAAGGTGTTTGAATGTTATGAGTATACCGATGCTGTCAAGGTTCTACGTATTCTACTAGAGTTT
The DNA here is from genome assembly GCA_024138015.1 of Lumnitzera littorea. Classification (NCBI taxonomy): domain Eukaryota; kingdom Viridiplantae; phylum Streptophyta; class Magnoliopsida; order Myrtales; family Combretaceae; genus Lumnitzera; species Lumnitzera littorea. Next base: position 36,467,807 of record JAMXBB010000004.1, on the reverse strand, counting down.
ACTGGGCATGCTACTATGTAGTGGAAAAATCCAAATGTAGCCAGAGCTAGAGATGGGAGACAAGGTGTTAGAACCTAGGATGAGATGAAAAATAGATTTGTACCTGAGACCTACCTACAAGATTACTAAGGAAGCCGATCTGTTAATGACTATGTCAAAGAGTTTAAGATGTTTATAATCCAGGTAACGTAGAAGAACTCAAGGCTCACACTGTATCAAAGTTCATCTCTAGACTCCAATATGAAATTCACCATGTCATATAGGTACAGAGGTTTTATACCTTGGAAGAGGTGATAAAGATAGCGTAGAGGGTCGAAAAACAAAGGAGAAGTGCTTTGAGCTGACCTAAGCAAACATTTTCCCAACCCCAGTTCTACACCGACTTATTTAAGCAGAGCCAAGGAGGCCATACAAGGCCAAGGATAAGAATGACCAATCTAATGACAACCAAACAAGCCAATAGGGCTAAGCTGGTCAGCCAATCGAAGCTAAAGTTAAGCTAACCCAAAAGATATATGAGAAAGGGCAGACCTCTAGACGGAAGACTAACAAGATGAAATGCTTTAAATGCTTGGGCTTCAAACATATAGCCGTTAAGTATTCGAATTGACATGTCATGATGCTCCAAGGAGATGTAGTGGACAGCACCGATAAGAGCAATCCCGAGAAATATGAGGATGTTGAAAAACTCGAAGCCAAAGAGGAAGAGGAGACCTGTATCTATGCCAACCAGGGAGAAGTGATGACCCTAGTCCTGAGATAAGTATTGAGTTCCTTACCAAACTTTGAGGAGGACCAAAAGGAAAATTTATTCCATACCAAGTGCACCGTCAAAGGCCAATTGCACACAATCATTATGGATAGGGGAAGTTGTACTAACATCATTGTACAGTCCTTTGTGTAGAGGTTAGGTCTACTAACCTTAAAGGATGCTCGACCTTACAAGTTGTATTAGCTTTATGATAAGGGTGCTTTGCAAGTAACCAAACAAGTGACCGTACCATTCAGTGTTAGGAATATGTATTGGGACAAAGTAGTGTGCGATGTCATCCCCATGAGAACTTCACATCTATTACTTAGACAACCTTGGTTGTTTGACTAAAATATTACTTACGATAGGTATAAGAACACCTATGCCTTTGTTAAGCATGGAAGGAAGATTATGTCGCAACCCATAACCACGTCTCAAGTAAATAAAACTCATATTCAGCTCACCCAAGCTAATAAGAAGAATGCCTTAGTAATGAGCAAAAGAGAGCTCTAAGCTGCTAAAAAGGCTGAGGAACTTATGTTCCTATTGATCAGAAGATTGTTGGAAATAAGAGATTTGAAGGATATCCCTAATGAAATCCGAGGCCTGCTAAGTGAGTTTTTCAATCTGTTCCTTAAAGAACTGCCGAAAGGATTGCCTCCAATCCGAGACATTAAATACTATATTGATCTACAACCAGATGTTACCCTGTCAAACCAACCTACATACAAAATGAACCATGAGTAGGTTGTCGAGCTGAAAAGACATGTGGATAAACTCATAGAGCGAGGATATGTAAGGGAGAGCATGAGCCCTTATGTTACACTAACTTTGCTCATCCTTAAGAAGGATGGAACATGGCACATGTGCATCAACAGCTAAGCAATCAACTAAATTACTATCAAGTACAGATACCCAATATTAAGGCTCAATGACATGTTAGATGGGCTTCATGGTGCTAAGATATTTTCAAAGATTGATCTGCAAAGTAGCTATCACCAAATCCATATGAGGTCGGGTGATGAATGAAAGACTGCTTTCAAGACTATGCATGGACTCTACGAATAGTTGGTTATGCCGTTCAAACTTAATAATGCATCGAGCACATTCATGAGGTTAATGATCCATGTAATGTGGCCTCTAATTGGAAGATGTGTAGTCATGTACTTTGATGACATATTAGTATACAGTACCGACCTAAATGACCATGTTCAACATCTTCGCGAAGTATTTGGCATTTTGCGAACTGAGAAGTTGTATGGGAATGTAAAGAAGTGTATATTCTACTAGAATGAGGTGATTTTCCTAGGGTTTGTGGTGTCAGGGAAGGAATCTAAGCAGATGAGTGATCCACATAAACTATATATAAAAATTAATCATGAATACTCCAACAAGTATACTAAGTTGGGATCAAGTAATAAAGAGTGAGTAAGATTGCCAATCCCTCAAGGACTAAGAAATTACTAATTCTATGATAGTTCTTATTAATATTTAGGCAATCAAAATTGAATTGTGAATTAACTAACCTAATAATTACCCTAAAACTACCAAAAAGAAAATTGTGATAAAATATTTAAAACTACACAATCAATTGAGAATGTGGGAAAAACAGAATCTATCCTATTTATGCAAATCAAATTGTCATCATGTTACATAGATTAATAGCTATACAATCGTTCAAGTAAAATTATCATGCCTTGAAATTAAGGAATTAAACCTCTAATTAATTAGTTAACTCCCGCATCTCCAATTAACAGTGGACTCTAAATTACAATCATACATCTCCTAATACTATGATCGTCTAATGTCCTAAATCAATTATCCCTAATGTCTTAGCGAATAATTAACTCAAAACATTACATTAATCCCTAGACAATTTCTAATTAATCCAATTAACACTGCTCCCACATTAGCTAATCAATTTAATTAAGAATTTCTATCAAACCCTATATGAACTCCCATATCCATAGTGTTTCTAACCATTATAACCAATAGAGAATTATAATTAAAATCATAGAAATTAAAATCATAGAAATCTCAATCATGAATTATCTGTACATCTATTAACCCAATAATATGACTATAATTATCATCTCGGCTTTCTAGGGTTTCATCAATTTCCCATAAATAAAACTTAGCCAGCCATGGAAATTAAAATAAAAGCACATATAATAATAAAAATTGCAAAGAAGTTCATGATTAAAAGTAAGAACAAATCATAGAATTACATAAATAGAAATAGAATAGAGATCACCAATTCTGTAATTATGATGAATAAACTTTAATTGTAAACTCCAAAACCGATTTCCACTACAAAAGCAAAGTCTTCTCAATGATCCACGAAATTCAAAAGAAAAACTCTTCAAACCTATCTACTACCACTTCTAAGACTCTCTAATTATAAAGAAGATGAAAAAGTCCTTCTAAAATATCAATCACATGGCTATTTATAGAGAAAACTAAGGTTGGCTTTCGAATGGATCTTTTTCATTGAAGGCCAGTGGTGTAGAATTTAAGGTCGGCAGTGTAGAGCTCTAAAGCCACCAGTGTAGAGTATAGGCTGGCCCAAGGCCAGCTGCCTCTAATTCCTAAGTGTTACATGTTGATTCGAGCTTCATTCGTTTGCGTAAAACTCTTCTAAATTGATTATATTTCCACTTTTATATCCTCCGAGACCTGAAATATCCCAATGAGACTACTTAATTAACATTTCTTAATGATTTCTATAAAATCAATAATAATTCAACAAAATTTGTACACTAAAATATGAGTAAAATATGCCTTTATCAATGAGGAGAAGATCTAAACTATTCTAAAGTAGCCGATGCCAAAGAATGTCACTAAGGTTCAAAGCTATCATGGCCTAGTTTCTTTCTATAGGCGATTTATCAAAAATTTCAATACCATAACTACCCCCTTAATCGAGCTGACAAAGAAACTTGAAGGATTCAGGTGGAACAATCGAGATAAGCAAAGCTTTAAGGAGATCAAGGAGAAGCTCACCTTGGTACCTGTTCTTTCACTACTAGATTTTGACAAACCCTTTAAATTGGAATGCGATTATCGGGAATAGGAGTTGGTGCTATCCTGACATAGGAGCAATGAACCACCACCTACCATAGCGAGAAGCTTAGTAGTCCTACCTTAAACTATTCTGTGTACGTAAAAGAGTTGTACTCTCTTTATCAAGCCCTTACCATTTAGCAACACTATTTACTACCATAAGAGCTTGTTATTTATACAAACCATGAGTCTCTAAAGCATATAGGGAGTCAAAACAAGCTTTCGAAGTGGCAAGCTAAGTAGTTGGAGTTTATAGAAAGGTTCTCGTACGTCATCCAGTATAAGAAAGGAAGCACAAAAATGGTTGCCGATGCTTTGTTATGGCGGCAAAACCTTACTGACCACTTTACATACACAACTGTTGGGATTCTCACTTATTATTGAGCAGTACGCTCATGACCCACATTTTGGCCCTATCATAGAACAATGCAGGGATGAAATTGCTGTTAAGGGGTATTATCTTAAGGAAGGTTATCTATTCAAAGACTGAAGGCTATGCATATCAAACTATTCCATACATGAGCTATTGATCAAAGAAGCTTACAACAATGAATTATCAAGTCATTGTGGGGAGACCAAGATAGCCAATCTATTGAAGGAGAACTTTTACTGGCTAAGTTTAGCCAAGGATGTCCATAAGGTAGTTAATAGTTGTGAAGTGTACAACCAAGCTAAGGGGAAGAGAGAACCTCATGGAAAATACATGCCGTTGCCAACACCAACCTTATCTTAAGCTAACTTCAACATAGACTTTGTCCTAAGGTTGCCCCAGACTTCTAGAGGAAAAGATTCTATCTTTGTTGTAGTAGACCGCTTCAGCAAGATGGCACACTTCATTCCATGCCATTGGATTAACAATGCTTTATATATTATTGATTTGTTTTTGTAAGAGGTTGTCCAACTACATGAGGTACCAAAGACTATTGTCTCAGATCGTGATACAAAAATTTTTAGCTATTTTTGGAAGAATCTTTGGAGAAGACTTGGAACTAAACTCGTAACCAATCTAATAGCTAAACTGAAGTGGTGAATAAGACGTTAGGCAATCTGCTTAGAGCTATTGTAGGGAAGAACTTGAGGGATTGAGATCTATGCCTTCCAGTTGTAGAGTTCGCATACAACTGAACTATTTATAACACTACTAGAAAGACCCTATTCAAGGTTGTCTATGGCCTTAATCCTATTATTCCCCTAAATATGATCGGTGCCCCAATAACTACTAAAGAAAGTCAATCTAGAGTTGATTGACCCCAATAATTGCATGACTTACACCAGTCTGTAACCAAGAAGATGGCTAAGTTTAATCAAAGATAGTGAGAAATTGGTAGCCAAGGCCATCAAGCTGTTTCTTTCCACCTAAGAGACTTAGTATGGATACACTTCAGTTGAAAAAGGATTCCCACACTTATGATAGAATAAGCTATCTCCTCGTACTAATGGTCCATTCAAAGTCCTGAAGAAGATCAATCACAATGCCTACCAAATCGAGTTACCTGATGACTACGATGTTTCTTCCACCTTCAATGTGTCCAATCTGATCCCTCACCAACCAACAGAAGAAGACCCCGTATATAACCTAAAAGAAGAAGTAGAAACCACTCTAGATTTGAAGGAAAATCTTTTCAACCCTTAAGTAGATGATAGGAATTAGCCCCCTAGATCAATTACTCGTAGCAAAGCTAAAGGACTCCAAGGACTTAGATGGAGAATACTAGCTCAAAAACCTAAGCAAGACGGAGATCCCTATTCCGTATTGATCTCCTGCCAACTTGTATGTCAAATCCTCACATGTATCAAACCTGCCCTTGCCCCACAATGAAGTTTTATTTTAGAAGACAACCAAGGATTAACCAAGTGAAGCACCCTAATCGACGACAAGCATCTAACTCCAATTCAGCTGACTTCTTTACCAAACCAATTGGCTCCCGACTTGATCCTAATCAGGTCGGCCCTTGACTGCAACGCTTTTCTACTATGCCTACTTTATATCATATTTCTAATGACCGGCCACCAAGCGATAGGTGTTCACTAAACACAACATTCTGGAATGATTCTTTTTTTTTTTCTCATACTGAATATTCTTTGTCTCTTTTATCCCTTTTAGTATGTTTCATGTAATTTAATTGTAAAATACCCTTTTGTCTTTTCATACATGTAAAGTAACCCCAATGGATGGTTATATAAACCCTCACTTTCTTGTACACAAACAATCATTTAGTCAATACAGAATTATTCACATTAAGCAACCTTAATGTTCTCATTATCATTCAACTCTTATCTATTCCTTTTAGCAAGGAATAGTGGCAAGTGACACTTCAATTCAAACCAGTATATCATATCCAACGAATTGTAGGCCGAGTCAGATCAAGTGGTGTTTCATATCCATTTGATAGCTACCTAAACTTTGTTAACTTTTTCCCTATTTGTTTTTGGTTTGCCTCATTATGGTGCTTCTCCATATGTCTAATCTCGAAGACACATCAAGATTTGATTAAAACCATTTCATAAAAGCTTTTTACAAACCTTACCTTGAATTCTCCTCCCTTAATCTCACTTGTACACGATAAATTTCCTTCTTGTCTCTATTCACATGTAGAAACCCTAATCTACAATGGCTACACATGTGTAACAAAAGTGAAAAAGGGTTTCTAATGAGCACTCTTAGCTTTTATACTTAAGGTTGTAGGAATTTTCCTATGCCCAAACTGCCTTTGCCACTATTAAGTAATGTCAACTTATGCCTTTAATAAAATTTCCATTTATTTTTTATTTAGGTTTTACAGTCTCTCTACCCCCACGACCCCTACACCACTACCCCCACCCCCCCAACCTTCCTCTATTAAAAACTTTCATCCTCAAAAGTTGAAAATTTTCACACACCTTGCTCTTGAAACAACTCTAGGTACTTCTTTCTCATTTCTTCTTCTAACTCCCCTATTGCTTCTCTCTCTAAACAACCTAACCATTATACCTTAACTTAAGGTATCCACCTTCATTTTAGTTCTTCAACCTTAGTGTTTACGATCTTTATGGCCTACTCTGCAGAAGACAAGTTCAATTGCAACTCTAAGATTTCCAAGTTCACTACTTGTATCTTGTGTCGTTCTACTTCGTGCTTTAGATTAGACTTAAATTTCCTTAACATTGACATGTAAAAAACATTGTCGACTGCTTCTAATTAAGGAGGGAGCTCCAATTTGTATACTACATTCCTAATTTTATCAATAACTTTGAAATGTTAAACATGCCTTGGAGACAATTTTTCTCTCAGCCTAAATCTAAAAATTCCTTTAGTGAGAGATACTTTCAATAAAACTTCATCTCATACTTAAAACTCTAATGAATGTCTCCACTTGTTAGTATAACTCTTCTGATGACTTTCTGTGGTTTACATAATCTACTTGATTAGTCTCACTTTGTCTACTACATCCTATACTAGCTCTGGACCCCAAAACTTGCCTCTCTCCTATCTCATCCCAATGAATGGGCAATGTCCACTTCTTACCATATAAGGCTTCATAAGGGGGCATTTGAATGGTCACCTGATAGCTATTGTTATAAGCAAACTCAACTAAGGACAAGTGTTAGTCCTAATGGCCACCAAAATCAAGTACACATGCTCATAATAAATCCTAAAGAATTTGTATTGTTCTTTCAAATTACCCATCAATTTAAGGGTGGAAGGTAGTACTAAACTAAAGTTTTGTACCTAAAGACCTATGCAAACTCCTCTAAAACCTACCCATAAAACGAGTGTCCCTAACTGATGTAATCTTCACTGGTACACCATGTAATCTCACTACTTCCTTAACATATAACTTAGCCAACTTTCCTAACGAGTAATTAATGTTAATGGGGATGAAATGAGCTGACTTTGTTAGTCAGTCTATAATCACCCAAACTTGCATCATGCTTACTTAAAGTCTTTGGTGGTGCTGTTACAAAATCCATGGTGACCTATTCCTACTTCCACTCTAGAGCCAATAATGACTATAATTTACCTACTTGCCTCCGATGCTCAATTCTTATATACTGATAAGTTTGGCACCTCGATACATCCTTAGCAATCTCTCTCTTCATATTATTCCACTAGTAGTGTGCTTTTAGGTCTTTATACATCTTTGTACAACCTATGTGTATTGTATATCCCCAGTAGTATACCTATTTCAATAGTTCACTTCTCAATTCTAGCTATGTGGGTACACATAATCGGCCTTTATACTTGAGTACTCCTTCAACATCTACTATGAATTCTACTACTTTTCCTACTTCCATCTTTCTTTTCATTTCTTGTATACCTTCATCTTCAGCTTAAGCCATCTTAATCAAGTGATGCAAACCGTAAACAAGAACAGATAAGGTCAGTTATTGGGTGGGTTCAAGCTTGCAGAAAGCTCGAAAGGAGTAGTGGCGAATGGTGTGAAAGGATAAATGGCGAATGAAAAGTAAGCAAAAACCTACAAACAACTCCCAAGGACATGACGCACCAATGAAACTTCTTAAGATTCATGGCACAATTTGATATGACGTACGAATTGGTCTAGTAAGGTTACTCGCTACCTAGCCTTACTCAAGGGTTAAGATAAGAGTGTTGCCGAAAGTAAACATGTAATGTTTACGCAAGGAAGGAAAAATACTCAAAGTGTATTAATGATAATCAATCTAATTTTTTTTTTTTAGCTACAAGTACAGAAGGTATTTATACTCAAGAATTTAGGGCAACATGCCCAAAAAGGAAAAGACAAAAAGGGCATTACCCTAAAGAAGTAATGTACAAGAATACAAAGGGGTAAAAATGAATATTTCAGAAAAGTAATGGTTAGTGGAACAAATTCCTCACTTAGTTCTATACATGTAGCAATGGTACATTGGTGAGGCCGTTGAAGGATGAAAACAAAAGTGTATGGATAGGTTGCTTATCTAAGCAAAGGTGCCTAAGGATCAATCCGGAGTCTCTCTCTCAACATTTTAGCAAGGGTGATGTTATGTAAGTAATTAGTCAAGCATGAGCAAGAGTGATGATTGGCTGTTGTCTTGGCCTTCCACTTCTCGGTACACTATCCATAAGAAATAGGGAGTCATTCAACTTAGCATGCAAAACAGGTCAATAAGGAGATACTCAGCCTTGGCATGAGTCAACTAGAATAAGAGAATCCACTGTACCAAGCCCTCTAGTCCTCAATCTTGGTTACGGGTCAATGATCTAGTAGCGTGATTCCCATCATTCCCTATGGGTTGATTTAGATTTGGGATCAAATCCAAATGATCACCAGTCAACTCTCCATCCAAGTGATATGGACTTAGGTCAGTAGTATTAAAGGTGTTAGAAACCCTATAGTCCTTTAGCAACTCCAATTTGTAGGCATTATCATTGATCTTTTAGAGGATTCTAAAAAGTCCTTTAGCCCTTAGGGATAGTTTGTTCCTCCTCTTACTTCCTTGCTAAGGTGTAACCATACCAAGTCTCCTTGCTAAAACAATCTAGCCGTCCTACTCTTAGTCTTCTCTCACATTTTTTAGTAGCGTAGTGACGTGCCGAATGATTTTGTCATAGATGTGTTAAAGGGATTGTGCTCTAGCTGAGGCGTGAGGGTCCTCTTGTATGAGTACAGGTACGAGGGTGTGATTGAAGGGCAATTCGAAATTGAAACCATAAACCACTTCGAAGGGAGTTTACTTGGTGGCGTCATGCTCTATTCGATTGTAAGCAAACTCGACCACTAGCAAGTAGAAGTCCCAATCAGCCAAGTTTTTGCCCACTATAGCTTAGAGCAGTGATCCCAAAGTGCAATTAACCACCTCTATTTAGCTATCAGTTTGAGGGTGATAAGAAGTACTGAATAGTAGTTTAGTCCCCATTCGATGCCATAATGTCCTCCAAAAATGGCTCAAGAACTTCAGGTCTCTATCGAAGATTACACTTCTTGGCATGCCATATATCTACACAATCTCCTACAAGAAAAGAGAAGCAATAGCTAAAGCATTGTTAGTTTTGGAGCAGAGCATAAAGTGTACCATTTTACTGAACTAATCCACGATGACCATTATGGGTAAAGGCACTGACTTCCCTTACTCAGCTCGATACTTAGACTTGTTGCATACAGTACAGCTTTTGACAACTCAGTGCATATCTCTCCTTATTCTTGGCCAAAAGAATCAACCATTCAACAATTTACATGTCCTTCTTCCTCTAAAATGTCCGAAGAGTCCCCCATTATGAGCTTCCCTGATCAATAACTCCCTTAAGGAACAAGTCATCACACATAATTTTCCACTTCGAAACAAGTAGCCATTCTTTACATAATACTTGTCCATTGTTCTTCCATTGACGCATTGCGTAATTATGGCATTTTCTTTCTCTGTAGGGATCTCTTCTTTCTCAGCAAGGATCTCCTCTTCCACAGGTTCTTCATCTATATTGTCTACCTCTAGCTTCAAGATATCTCTCTTAATAACCATGGTCCATCGATTTGGGTACTAAACAGCCATGTATCCAAACCCTTAGCACTTGAAGCACTTGATCCTACTCATCTTCCTACTTGATCCTTGCCTCTTCTCATAAGTTTAAGTCAGCACTTCAGCGTCAGGTCGTCCCTTTTGATCAGCTCAGGCATCCATCTTTTGGCTCGGCTCAGTACTCGATTGAGCTCAATGACTCGCTTGTCTAAGTTAACTAATCAACATCCTAGCCAGTACTCGGCTCCTTCTCTACCTCTCTACTCACTAGGCTATTCTGATAGCCTCATCCATTATGGTAAATCGTTAGAGTTCCACAATGTCACAAATGTCACCTCTCAACCTAGTAATAAATCTTGAGACTGTTCAAGCCGGTTGCTCCTCCACTTCGTAATGAATCATAAGCATTTGAAATTCTTAAACATACTCGTCAATAGTTCAACCCCCTTATCTCAGCTCCTGAAGCCAAGTGAAAGTATCTTGAAGATAAGTTTTCGACACAAACCTATTTCTGAGTACTCTCTTCATCTTGAGCCAAGTATTAACCTCTCAATAGCCTTCTTGTCTCCCCATAGCCTGGAAATTCTTCCACCACATGACAGCATATCTAGAGAACTCAACAACAGTAGTTCTCACTTTGTTGTAATCTTCATACTGCTATTAATAAAAAATACACTCTACCCTCTCTTCCCACTCCAAATACTCACCAGCATTCCCAGATCCGTTGAAGCTTAGAATCTAAAGCTTCATATGGTCAGATGTTAAGGAATTAGATGTCCAACTTGGGCCTATATGACATGAGCAATCAATAGAAATACTCCAACACCCTACCTTCATCATATATTCTATACATTATACTAGATAGATATCATATTCATGGAATACGACTCACTTTCATGATGCCTTAGTGGTGAAATGGTAACACACGAGACTCAAAATCTTGTGCTAAAGAGCATGGAGGTTCAAGTCCTCTTCAAGGCATAATATTGAGAATACTCATTGAATAAGTAATTCAATAAGAGATCTCGGATCGGGTCAATATTGATATCCTGTGAAATCTTGAAATTAGAATAAGTTCGACAGCAAATCACGAAATCTTAGCGATCTTCTATATCTAATGAATGGAGAGTCCGCTTGAAATCATCCGACCTATGCTTACCCTCCACTTCAACAAGAATCACACAAAGGTAGATTGATACAATAGAAACCTCTGGTAAAATGCCTACCCATAACCCAACCAATAAAGTACATTACATAGTCCATTTTCGAGATTGGCAACTTACCCATTCAGTGACACCTTCATAACTACCGAAATTTTGTAGTAGCTCTATTCCATGCCTCATTTCATAAAGAACCTCAAAGTGGCTCTATTTCATTATATTCCATTCATATCACAATTCCATTCATTTAATATCCCTTTAGTGTCATTAACATATCGTTTCGAGTCTATATCTTTCTATTTCTATATATGGAAACTTCAAAAATCATCATATAATAATCTAGAAAGAAAAGAAAAAGTAGAGGTTTGTGATTATTTTGAAATATTTTCTACTAGGTAATCTAGAATCTTTATGCATGAAGGTAATCAATTTGATCGTTATGGTCAGACTCTGTTATGGATTTCTAACCACATTCTCTATAGGGCCCCCTTATCTCTTCCTTCTCCGAGCTCAGGTTATGGAAGAAGGAACTGAGAAGAAGGTATCAACTATCATAACCCAAATAGTATCATTGTCATGATAAATCGCTATGTACCATACAAAGATTTACAATCAATCCCCTCATTGATCATAAGCCTTCTATATGATACACAAGGCTCCTTCCACTATATGTTACCATCAAGCCCATAGATATACAATATCGAGCATATTAACTAAGATTTACCATTTAATTACAAAAATACTAAAGTTAAAGTGTAGATTCATAGAATTCCACAACAAATTATTACAACGTAGTTAAAGTCCTATAAGAGTCTGCATTAAGAAAATCTAACTTTAGAATTAAACCAAATATAGTAAATAAATATCTATAAGTCATCATTACAAAATTTCCCCTTTGCTTCCTAAAATTCACAATCCCGTCTTGGCATGAGACTCACCTTGAGCATTCCTCGGCCCGAATGGACAAAAAGGTGGTCCTACATCAAAAGAAATCTATTGGGTCTAAGCTTACACTTAGTGAATTAATCCCTTTGTCATATCGCATAATAATTTCATTAAATACACAAAACGTATAAATGCATGAACAATCAGAATGCCAACCAATACATGCAACGACCTACAAATACATGCAACTTAGACTTACATCCCATATAGTCAGGGTTGGAGATAATTAACTGACACAAAACATCAACTGGATCTTAACACCTAGGTTTTTATTCCAATTGCACTATCATGCTCAAAGCAACTCAAACATATATGTAATATATACAAATCTTTCCTTTTTATACAAAAATATACTTTCCTTTTTCTAGAAACAAAATTTATCCCAAAAATCCAAAGTCTAGCAGTGTAGTGGCCCTCGCAGTCCACATCACATACCCTAAGTGAAAGTTACAAGACACGACCCTTCATTAATAGTTATCTTCCCTTGATACCTAGTAATCCCAATAGCTAGGATACAAACTCAATAATATAATAATGGCATAACCGTTGCCTAATCCCTGCAGGAGCCCCCGCTCCTTGAGCCCCTTCTCATCTTCCGTGTGAGGTGGCAGTCGGTATAGTTATGATGTAATTATGAGAAATGCATAATCCAATGAATTTCTTAATTGAATCATTACTTAATCTAGTTTTTATTGTGATTAGACAAGTTCATTCCATACAATTGTACATAAATATCATCACAAACACTTCTAATTATTATCTAATTATCAAGTCATGGAGTTCAATCATAATGTCATACACATGCATTTCTCATATCCTTATTATATAAATTTAAATGCAACTATACTACAAACAAAATCAAGCATGAGGTCATTAAGAATCACTCACTCGACTATAGCAAATCAATCATAGTAATCTAGGGATAGATCGTCTCCAATGATAGGGTCCCCTAAACATTGTAAATATGATATTGTAAGAATTTGAAATAAAATTAGAAGTCTAACCTAAAATCTTTTAAGTTACACTTTTAACTTAGTTTTTGTATTCTTCCCTAGTTTTTTCTTAAAACTTCAATCACGTATAACTTTCTCGTTTTAAATCCGATTTTTATGATCTTATAGTCAATTTTCATCGTTTTTTAGAGTACTTTAATGTAGTGTAGTTAAATTTTCGAGATAAGGCATGGAAATCTATCCACTGGTTAGAACAGTAACAATCCACAAGGTTTAGTACTCTTTTAGGCTTAGTTTGATTGTTGGGCTTTTTGTTATTTTAGAAAATCTTTTAGGCTTGACCTTAGGACTTTATTCTAAACTTAAAACACTCTTTAAGGTTAAATTTTATCCTTCTCTCATGACCTTGGTGTTAACAATATTTCCTTGGACTCTTAAATGAGCTTATATGGTTAAATGAGCTTATTTTTTGTCTAAACTAAAGTTAGTGGCTTTGTTGAGCTTATGGAGTCTTAAGTGGACTTTTTATGCGCTTCAAAACAACCTTTTTTAGCTGATTTAGATGCTAGTCAGAATTTCTTAAGGGCCCAACTTGGAGTTCTATGCTTATTTAGAATGTTTTTAGGCCTAATTTTCAATTTTAGGCTTTACATACTTAGTATACTTGCTTTAGTTGATCTTTTCACTTTATTTACTTTGTTTTATCATATTTTTAAGTAAGTTTTATTAATGCTCTAGATCTAGATGGTTTGGAGTTGTGGCTTCCAACTTGGTTTTTCAACTTGTTTTATCATTTCCTTAAGTTTAGGTGATAAATCAAAAACCTACACTACTTATATCCCAACTCCAACTTAACTTCTCTTCCATGAGGTGATCATTTAGCTTAAGTACTAAATAAAATTTATGAATCACATACTTATCATAAGCTTTATACCTTAGTTTTCATCTCAAAAAGTTGATTTGCTCATAAAAACATCATGAAATGGATTTTCCCTTACCTAAAACTAGATTTGAGTATATGTAACCAAATGAAATTAAAAGTAACATCTAAATACTCTACATACACTTCACGTCCAGCATCTTACTCCCTTGTTTATACACATATTTCATGATTTTCTCAACTTACAAACTTCTATTCTATGTGCTAGACATGTATCCTACAAAATACCAAACTTAGTATACTCATATTCCAATTTTCATGTAAGATATTCATAAGCTTGTCACCTAAGGAAACCTAGCTGTGTTTTCACCTTATGTGCATGTCAGAATCCTTATGAGAATATAAACTCCTAAACATGGTATACTAAAGTACTCAATAAAGAAAAGAACTTACTCGTCCTAAAAGATTATATAGGTAGTTATGCACTAAGGTTCCTTTTTTGCTCCTTGTTTTCCTTTTCCTTTTACAAGCTTCTTGTGTTATCACAACTTCGGGATTTAAAGTTGGTTTAGAGGTGTTCTAAGATTTCCTAAAATGGCTTTTGATGAAGAAAAAGTGAAGGAAACAAAAACAAGTTTTATGCCATGAGTGTATGTGCATATATATGGTGGCAAGGGTAAGTTTGTAAGGTTTGTCATGCTCCTATTTTTGTAAGTGAAATGTGTTTGAAAAGTGAATGAAAGTGAGAGGATTTAAGGTGAAAAGTGGCTGGTTGAAAGTGCGTATATATGAGCTCCACTAAGTGCTTTTTGTTGTCTTCTAATTAGTACATAAGCTATACTTTGTAATGATTTGATAATGTAAACAATAAGGGGTGAATAGTAAATGTGAAAAATAATTTGATGGATGATTGATAAGGTATGGCCTCTCTAATCTTTCCTTTCAAACCAGCCATGTAAGGTCTTAGGGGTATGAGTTTTGTCTTGTCACTTATTTAAAAATTAAATTGACAAAGTAATGGGATAACTTATCATTATGTAGTATAGGTTATGGTGATATATGGAAATGGTTTTATCACTAGCTTTTGATAAGTTATCAATAAATAATTGATTCCAACTCTCAATTGATAAGCTATTTAATGTAGTTGGTTAGTTTATTTATCCATATATAACATAGCTTATAAGTGAAGATAAGAGAATTGTCTTATATGTAATTCTTTTAGAGTTTGGTTCTTTAATCAACTCATAAGTTATGATTTGCTTCTTATGGAATTTTGTAATTTTCTAAAGTTGAATAAAATTATTCAAATTAGATTCTCAATTAGTTGCTTATGAGTCATAAGTTCTTAATTATCCTAGGGTTTAAGGTTTTGGGTGACTTAAAGTCCGTTATTCTTATATTTGAGTTTTTCTCGGTAATGAACTTTTGACTAGAAGAACTAAGTTCATTTTCTAAAGGTAAACCTAAATTCTTAGTTTAGTTGATCTTTGAGAATGATTGAGAAGCACTCTTAATTACATGTCCCTTAAGTAGCAAGGTTTACATCAACAACAATAGGTTTTATTATAAGACAGCTCATGATTTTCATATCGATCTATTATGCACCTCTGTATATAGCATTAGGTAGACATCATACAATAACTATTGTAGCTCTATCGTATCTTTTGTTTCATTTCTTCTGGAACAATCACAAATACTTTTTTTATTTTAGATCTATTACCAAAAATTCAATGCGTAATCTTAGCATTCAATGTGTATTCTTAAATAATCTCATTTTTCAATTATTCAACCATTTCATTTTACCAAGTTCAATGTTAGCCAGATTAGTCAACATTTATATGTTTTGATGCAACAACAAGATATTATTTGTAATAAGTAGTTTTGTTGGTTGGTTAATTGGTCACATTTTATTCATGAAATGGGTT
>JAMXBB010000004.1:36355488-36447028 GCA_024138015.1 Lumnitzera littorea | reverse complement strand
TGTTCTTCTTTTATATGTTTATGAATCAAGAAGTCTTAGCAAGAATTCAATTTCACCCCATACTTGATTGGATGAACGTAATATTTTGATTTTATTTATCAATTTTTACATATTTTCTAAATATTATGAACAAAAAGCTCATTATAGATGCTGTTGGAGTAAGGGATAGTCAACAGGGGCATTCTAGTGCATTGTAGATTCTTATACAAGACTTGTATCATTTGATGATACCATGTGAATCGCTAGAAACATATGAAGTATATGGCTAACCCAATAACAAAAGTTTTGTAAGGGGATTGGAGCAAGCTACCATGAGACAAAAGATTTTCTTTCTAAAGAGATTCAATTCTGAACTATTATATGTCCAAGGTCCAATATGGAAATAATTTCAGAGGTTTTCCTTGACTTTGTCAATGTCAACAAACAATTCGAAATGTCTTTGAATCAACAACTTTCTAGAATAGGTCTGAGTCAAATAGCAATGATTCAAAGCACTTTTTTTTATTTTTACACTATTTCGAAAACCTAAGGACTCAATCGTATGGATATGTAAAATACAGAATTTCCAATCTTAGTAAGAAAGGGGGAAAATGGATACTCAATTTAAAGTAAGTAAACAAAATTCCATACTTAATCTCATAGATACATATAGAATTCTGTGGAAAGTCGTATTCAGTGAAAGTTGTATATATGGCTTGGAGGGAGATATTTCTTTCATATCTTTCGAGATCCACCCTACAATATGGGGTCAAAAAGCCAAAATAAATTATTTTAGCCCTTATAAAAAGAAAACCGATTCTTAAATCCCTTTCACTCTCATGTCACGTTGAGGTACTTTAGAAGAAAAAACTGCAAAATCCAATCCAATTTATCATAATCAATTAGTTAAAATGTTGGTTAACTGTATTCTAAAACATGAAAAGAAATCATTGGCTTATCAAATTATCTATTGAGCCATGAAAAGAATTCAGCAAAAGATAGAAACAAACCTACTATCCATTTTACATCAAGCAATATGTAGAGTAACTCTCGATATAGTAGTAAAAGCAAGATGTGTAGGCAAATTGACTCATCAAGTTCCTATTGAAATAGGATCCATGCAAGGAAAAGCACTTGCCATTTATTGGTTATTAGGGGCATTTCGAAAACATCCAGGTTAAAATATGGCTTTCAAATTAAGTTCCAAATTAGTAGATGCTATCAAAGGGAGTAGCGATGCCATACGCAAAAAGGAAGAGATTCATAGAACAACATAGGTAAATAGAGCTTTTGCACATTTTCATTAATCCATGACCAAAGGATCTATATAGACACATAGATCTGTGGATCCATATATCTCAATCGAAAAAGATTTAATAGAAAAAAAAAGAATCAGAA
Source organism: Lumnitzera littorea (assembly GCA_024138015.1). Taxonomy (NCBI): domain Eukaryota; kingdom Viridiplantae; phylum Streptophyta; class Magnoliopsida; order Myrtales; family Combretaceae; genus Lumnitzera; species Lumnitzera littorea. The sequence goes on along the minus strand of JAMXBB010000004.1, from coordinate 36,445,651 downwards.
TTGATCAATATATTTCTTGAAAAAAAAAAAAGGAAACGAAAGATGAAACATAAATCATGGATCAACTAAGCCCTTTTGGGAGCTTGCTTAAGAATAAGAAAGAGGAATCTCATGGAAATACCATGGAATAAGGTTTAATCCTATTCATGGGGATTCTATAAATATTCCATTCCAAAAATAGAAAGTTCGAAAGAATTGTACATTTTTTGGAGATTAGATGCAATTACTAATTCATGAAAAAGAACTAAAAAATAACTATTTTTTGGAAATGCTTGGATGGAAAGGGACGTATTTTTCAGTTTTCAAAAAAGTCAAATCTTATCTACTAATTCATTGTATTGTACATTTCAATTTGAATTCAACATCCTGTAAATACAAGCAATTCTTAATTACTTAGATGCATTAAGTACTTTGATGATCATATATGTATTAACAATAAACAATAAAGAAGGAGGATTTGAAATGTGAGATCTAAAAACATATCTTTTCGTGGCACCGATACTAAGTACTCTATGGTTTGTGGCTTTAGCTGTTGTAATAGAGATTAATCGTTTATTCCCGAATGCATTGACATTCCCTTTTTTTTTTCATTCTAGGTATTAACATGTCAAGGGGTGAAGAAGATTAGAGATAGAATCAAAAGATCTATGACTAATCCCTCCCCCTTCTTTTCTTTTTTTAAAAAAATAGAATTGGATATAATTTCTAATTATCAATAGAATAAAGAAATGAGGAAAGAGAAATAAAAAGTAGATTCAACTTCGACGAAATTCGGGTTCATCTTCCAATATTATTTCTATTTCTAAATAGAAATAACATATTCTATTGAGTTAAGAATGAAACTGGAAGTGTGTCTAGAAATCTAGTCTAAGACAAGAATATCATACAAGATATTTCAATGAAATAGTATACTTCAAATCGAATTCTATTCGAAATGATGAAAGATTTCATTGTAATCACAACACAATATAGAAAGTAATATTGAAAGAATTTCTAACGAAAGGCAACATCTACTAATTCGGAACTTAATTTGAAAGCCATATTTCAACCCGGACGTTTTTGGGATGCCCCCAATAACCAATGAATGGCAAATGCTTTTCCTTATGTGGATCCTATTTAAATGGGAACTTAATGAGTTGATCCACCCACACATCTTGCTTTTGTTGCTATATCAAGAGTTACTCCATGTATTGCTTGATGTAAAACGAATAATGGGATTGTTTCTATCTAAATGCAATTGCATTCTATGGTCCAATTGCTATTTTTGGATAATTCATCTAACCCGAGAATAACTATAATGTCCTAAAGTTCTTTGTAACGTTGAAAAGTTTGCTTAACCTTTACACAGTTTCATAATGCCACAAACTTCTTTTGATTTTGAGCATCAACATCGAATTCAAGAGTAATTGCAAGGGATTTTTATAAATCTAAAGCTACAAAGCAAATCGCTTCAAAGGCTTCAAACAGCTGGTCTACTTCCTACTCAATGAGCATCATCAAGTTAGGTGGTAATCAAGGCAAAAAAACAACTTTGCCCATTTTCTTCTTTCAAAGAGCATATATTGAAAGCAGCAGATTCTTTATTTCCTCTACATTAACCCGATTTATGATATTATCGGAGTGAAAGAAGGGATCTAAAGAAGAGCCGAGGCTAGTCTCTATTAGTAAAAAGTAAATCCTTTGTATGTAAAAAGTTTCAAGATATTGGGGGATCTTGCATGTATGAGATGGCTTTGTGCATGCTAGAAATAAAATTAAAATAGACTAATATGTAAACTTAGCTAATACCTAATAATTTTGGGCTGCCTTTGCGTGGTCACTTAATCTAGAAGGTAGCAAGTTTTGTTTTAGTAGCTTAGGTCATAGAGGTGGTATAATAAGTAGTCAATTAAGAGGATTACATTAGACAACCTTAGAAATGGAGAGAAGTCAAACCAAGAGTCATTTGGAGGTATGAAACATGATAGATGATACAATATGGATTGATTAAGACCTTAGTGGCTTAATGAATCACTAAAAAAATCTCTAAACAACACTAATCTTGTACCAATACCAATTTTGTATTGTTTCATATCATTTCGAACATAGTAGCAAGCTATGCCTGTCAACTCCTAATGCCTACTATAGTTAGGTCAGACCCCCTTGTTCCTTAAAGCACCTAAAGACATGAGTACTCCCATGTTGCTTGTTTGCACTCAAATCAAATATATCAAATGAATCCCCGTTGTTACATGTATGGCCTTGTAAAATTGGCTATAAGCTCATAATCAAACAATCCAAAATCGTAAGGTGACTGTAACAGTTATCCAATTGATCCCCAATTTTACGATGAAGCTAGAAAGTTAATAGAAGTGGTCCCGTGAAATTGGATTTAATAAAATAAAAATATAATGAAATTGTTGAATATAAATATATTACTCGTTGTTTATTGGAAACTTGCGAAATGAGTTTTAATAATTAACAAGCTTTCAAAGATAAAATATATGGATGCTAAAAATTATGAAATGACATGAAATATTATTTAAGAGTAGGTATTTGTATTAAATGTATTTTATGTATATTAATATATTCCCTTGCCTAAGAATCAGATGGTGGAATCAACTACCGGACATGCACTCTTTAGTTTCATGGATACTTTCTCTAACTGTAATTAGATTAAAATGGAGAAGGAAGATGAGGTACACACTTCTCTCGTCACTAATTTCGATACATATTGTTACATTATAATACCTTAGGTTTAAAGAACACTTGAACAACCTATCAGAGGCTAATGGCGAAAATTTTCTTAAGCCTCAAATTCATAAAAGTATTGAGGTTAATGTTGATGACATGATCATGAAGAGCGAGGAAAAAGATCGGCGTCTTGCTAATGTACATAAAACATTTCATACAATGGGAAGATACAGTATAAAGTTGAATCCATAGAAGTGTATTTTTAAGGCAACTTTGGGAAAGTTTTTAGGCTATAAGGTGACTCATGGGGAATCAAAGGTAAACCAAAGAAGATAGATGCCATTTAGAAGATGAAATCTCTTAGCACCTTTAAAGAAGTATAGGAATTGACAAGTCAAATCGTGACATTAAATAAATTTGTTTTGAAGAGTGTTGAAAGGTGTGTTGAGTTCTTTAAGGTACCAAAGAACCCAAAGGAGTTCAAATGGATAGAAGAATGTGAAGTCGCATTCTAAGAGTTAAAGAAGCTTTTATCGTCTCCCCAAATGCTTTCAAAGCCTATTCCTGAAGAAGAGTTATTCCTTTACCTATCAATCAATAGCCAAAATCTTTCCTCGATTTTAATTAATGTTGAAGGGAGGGAGCATCAACCAATCTATTATGTGAGTCCTATCTTATAAGGTCTAGAGCTAAGATACATGCATATGGAGAAGTTCATTCTCACCATGGTAGTAGCCGCAAGAAAGTTAAAGCCTTATTTTCAATTGCATCAAGTAAATGTCCTTACAAATCAACCACTACAGCAAGCATTGCAAAAGCCTAATTCCTTAAGCCAAATGATAAAGTATGTGCTTAAGTTGAGTGTATATAGTGTCCAATACTAGCCTAAAATAGTTGGAAAGTGGAAGTATTAGCAAACTTTATCGTAAAATTTACAAGTGATGAAGACAATGCCGAGATAATCGAAAAGCCTCAATAGAACCTGTATGTAGATGGGTCATCCACCAAAGATAAATGTGATAAAGGACTTGTCTTGCAAGGGCCATACAATTTGAAGGTGTGATATACACTCAAATTTGGATTCTTGGCTAGCAATAACAAAGCAATGTATGAAGCATTAATTGCCAAATTAAGCCTAGCGAATGATGTCAGAGTAGAAAGGTTAGAATTTTTTTTTTAATTCTGAGTTAATAGTATGAGAAGTTAATGGTGATTATGTAGTGAAAGATTAAATAATGAGCAAGTACTTAAATATTGTACGAACACTCGCTAACAAGTTTTTATCTTTCACAATTGTCAAAGTACCAAGGTTGTCAAAAAACTATCTAAGTTGGCCTCTACCTTACTTCCAAACTTGAATAATCAACTCTTCATTGAATATTTGCCAAACAAGAGCCTAGAAGTATCTAAACAATGTTTAGAGGTGCAATATGCACCAAAAGAAAAGTCTTTAGTGGACACAATAATCGACTATTTAAAGGATAGAGTGCTAACCCTCTAATAGGAAAGAGGAGTAGAGGCTCGCATATCAAGCCACCAATTACACCTTGATAGACGATCAACTATATAAGCATGGCTTCAACCAACCCTACTTCCATTGCCTTATGCAAAAGGAGGTACATCAAGTTCTTTCTAAGCTTCATGTTAGAGTGTGCAATAATCATGTGAAATCTCAAGTGCTATATGTTTAGGCATTGAAGCTCGGGTATTATTAGCCAACCATAAAGGATGATGCAAGGGATTTAGTATAGCAATATCCTCAATGCCAAAAACATGATGTGATAGATCATGCTCCATCAAATGAGTTACAATACTTGACCAATCCCTAACCATTTTGCTCAATGGGGTTTAGACATCTTGGGACCATTCCCAAAGGCCATGGGATAACATCAATTTATATTGGTTGAGGTAGATTATTTTACCAAAAGGTGGAGGTCAAGGCGGTAGCAAAGATCACAAAGTAAAAGGTGAAGTCTTTCCTATTCAATTTTATTCAATCAAGGTTTGGAGTTCCTTATATGATCATTACGGATAATGGTCTACAATTCAATAATGATAAATTCTAAGCTTTCCACAACAAGTATGGCATCAAATTGAATTAAACTTTGTTGCACATCCTCAGACTAATGAGCAAGTTGAAGCATTAAATAATATTATACTGTATAGTCTGAAGTGAAGAGTAGATCAAGCAAAATAAAAGTTGTCTAACGAGTTACCGAGCATTTTGTGGGGGTATAGAACTGCTCACAAAACTTCAACAAGAGAAACCCCCTTTAATTAGGCATTTGGGTTGAAGCCAAGCCATGCATTGCTACAACTTGAAGCCAAGCTATCCCAACCATTACAAGATGCCAATTCCATTGTTTCATAGGGGAAGTAGCCTTAGAGGAGGGAGAACTAACAATCTTAGTTCTTGCCATACCTTAATTCTAAAGGAATCCGCAAGAATTAAGCATAAAGGTTTGAGCTTACAAAAGGGAGAAGTTTCATAGTGTTTGATTAAGTAAAGTTTATGGAATTGCAGAAATGTGAAATAAAAGAGAGGAAAAGGTTTAGGGTTTCTATAATGGAAATAAATGGTGGTTTTTAAGGAAAGAAAATCGATTTGATTTGGATTAGACCTAATTGGGTACATGTGTAATTTACAGTTATTTGACTACTACTATTTCTCTAATGATTACTAAGCATGCAAAGAAATTTATCATAAACAAGATAGTTGTCACACACATTTCAAGGAGAAAGAAAATGAAAGGCCATGACTCTTTGCCTAAAACCTTTGCTTTCTTTAAAGACAATTTGGCTTAAATAGCACAACACCCCAATCAATGAAGTAACTTACCAAAATTTGACAATTAGGCTATTTTAAATTACAGCACAAGCTTGGCCACTATTCTACTACTTGTTTGCTTAGCTAATGTAAGAATTTGGCTAAACACTACTCCTATGCACAATGCATTAATCATGGGAGTCAAGGGATAAATATTGATAGTGGATTTTAGTCCCCTCAATTAAATGCGTGACTTTATGCCAGCTAATCCTAACTAGTTTGAAGATTGGCCAAGGAGTCATGCCTTTGGTTAACTCTGTTATAGCTTACCACTTAGTTGCCACTACCTAGTCAACAGCTCAATTGCTAACCTCTTACCGAAGCTTCCACAACTCAGTGTCTATTCTCTAATTAGTACTACTGAAGGCCCAATTGTTAAGGCCTAGTCTACGAAGGTTTAAATATTCAAATATGGGCATAAATAGTTTAGTAGTCACTCAAACAACAACTGTCCATCCATCCACTTCTCTCTACGATTCATATAAGGCTAAATTTAGGAAACGCTATGTGTCATCGACAATTCAACTGCTAGCCACTTTAGTTATCAAACAAAAGCTTATAAATATGGGAGAATAACCATCATAAGAACTCTTTGCATACTCTAAAAACTTGCCTTTGTATTCCCAAAAATACTCTCTCATACACTATACTAACCTAGCATCAAAGTGGTTACATCGAACTAGCTTCGATACTCTTCAAAACCTAACTCTTGCTCTTTTGCATATCATTAAAGACCAATCTAGATTCAACTAACAATAGTTATATCTATAAATTTTCTACAGGTTATACTTTAAAGGTTCGGTTGGATCAATAATGAGTAGATTCTAAGATTATTAGTGAAAAGGATCTTAAGTGTTATATTAATTGAACTCTTTAGTGTTTGGTTTTTGTATGCACAGAAGAGTAAGAGAGGCAGTTGAATAGTTTGACCCTGAAATAGATACAACTTACCGTAGTAAGCTAAGAAAACAAAAGAGAAGAGAATAAGAGAGAAACATGGATAAGCAAGGAGACAATTTTAATCGTTGGAATGGGAACAAATTGATTAGAAATGGGAATAATTTCCCAAGGGCAAATGGAAATGGTAATAGTTAATGTCATGCCTTGAGAATATTCAGTTGCACTACTAATCACCTAGTCCGTCATTCAATCAAACAATTTTGAACTTAATGCTGATTCAAATGGTACAACTCAATTTGTCTAGTGACTTACCACCCAAGGATCCCCATGAACATCATTAAAACTTTTTACAATTTGTCTCGACTTTAAAAATTAATAGGGTATTTGTCAACACAATCCGCCTTTAAACTAATGGGGTATTTGACAATGCAATTTGCCTATATTTATTCCCATTTTCATTAAGATATAAGGCAAGAAATTGATTGAGTATACTACCTCTTAATTCTACTACAACATGGGACCAACTTGTCTAAAAGTTTCTATCATACTTCTTCCCACTAGGCAAGATGGCTAAATTGAGCAATGACATCGTGATGTTTAAGCAAATTAATAGGAAGTCAATCTTTGAGTATTGAGAGAGATTTAAGGAGCTTTCAAGAAAGTGCTCCCATCATGAATTTCCAATATGGAGTTTGGTGAACATATTTTATAATGGGTTTAGCTATCAATTGAGAATGATGTTGGATGTGGCTTTGGAAAGAACTATCGTGAACAAGAGCGCAAAAGGAGCATATTAGCTATCGGAGAAAATGTCCACACATGCACCTAGGTGGCAAACTAAAACAGCACCCTATGCCCTTTGATGGCTAGATTTCCTTTTTTTCTCCCCCTAAGTCCTAGGTTCTTTTAAATTTTACTTGCATTTAAAATTTTTTTTCTTTACTAAGTAATAAATATATTCTATTGTTATGTTAGTTTATATGTATTTTTGCATATTTTTTTTGTATTTCTAAATCTTTTATTTATTTTTGGTAATTTACTTAAATAATATGTATTTTTATTTTATTAAATTAAATTATTTTTTATCAAATCAAATCGCGCTACATATCATACATGGATAAAAAACTTAATGTTGTCAATGGAAAGACTCATTTGAAGATGTTTGTAAAACTTGAGGACTCAAACACATAAAGATGAAAGATTTAGCATTGAAATAGAAAAATAATAAAATGTTGAAGGCTAAATTTATACTTTTTCCTAATAAAAAATATGCTTTAAATTGTTTTCTTAATATTGGATTATCAATATATCGTATACTGTGTAATGTACAAAGTTTATCATAATAAAACACATTTAAAATTTTATTTCTAATAATGATAAGGTACTCATAATTTATAGAAAGGAAAGAAAAGGGAAGAAGAAAAAGAAGAAATAAAGAAAGTGAGGAAATAAAATCACTTAAAAGTAATGAAAAATGTCACGTTTATAGAATTAAGAAATAAAAGAAAAAGGAAAAGGAAAACATTTAATATAAAGTTATTTTTAACCTGCTCAATTATATATAACTACTCTACGTAATTATATTATTTAGTCACTTTTATATATAAAAATATATATTTTTTCCCCTTCTTCTAGTGAATATACTCATGTAGCACAGCGTGTGACTATAAGAGGGTTGATTCTGTGACAGAAGGCGTCCCGGCTTACGCTTTGCCTTTTTCCCCTTGCAAAACAAAATATGGCCGACCTTTTCTAGCTGACCAGTTACCAGCTGCAAGCAATTTGCCCCCTTCCTTTTTCCTCTCAATTAAAGTCCCCTTACTTAATCACTCCTCTTCTACTTTCTCTCTGCATATGCACTGCACATTCCTGTCCGCATCAAGGTGACTTTCATTATTTATGTGGCTTTCCTAGGGACCAACCAACCACGACACTAGCTATGGTACTCAAGCATATCTAAATCTTCTCTCTCTCCTTCTCTCTTACCAGTCCTCCTTTCACACACTCCGACGAAGTACAAGCAGACTAGGTTTGAAATGGTTACAGTTGCTGGATGCATTTGGTCATAACGAGTACAGTGTACATGTTCATCCAAATAAGGTAGAACATAGTCTTTTTCTATATATACATCAGATTCTCATATAATTTGGTTCCTGTTTTTAACAAACAAGTGTTGGATCTTCTTCTTTCGGTGAAAGCACACAAAAGGATCATTGGTGTTGGTATCATGAGGGACTTCCCTTCTTGTTTTGGTGAAAGTGGTGTTCAAATAGCAGACTCAGCGGGTCCTAATGCAGCAAAAAATCCTCAAAACTTGGTCACTTGTGTATACAGATGCAAGCTAAGGTCATTTTCTTGTTTGATCACACTCACATGGACAAGGAACCTCATGGGGCAAGGCCTTTGTGTCGCAATCCACGACTCGACCAACCAAAGCATCTGCCAAGTGGATATAAAACCCTGGTTATTCTCTAAAAAGAAGGGCTGCAAAAATATGGAAGCAGATTCGAGGATAGTAGACATTTACTGGGATTTTTCTAATGCCAAATTTGGTTCAGGGCCAGAACCACTAGAGGGTTATTATTTGGCCGTAGCATTAAACCAGGAAATGGCTTTGGTTGTTGGTGATATGAAGAAAGAAGCATTTAAGAAGATTGACAAAGACCCTGTCCCTTCTAATGCCATTTTCATTGCCAAAAGGGAGAACATATTCGGCAAAAAGTCTTATGTTGCTAAGGCACAGTTTATTGACAAAGGGCAGGTGCACGATGTCATGATCGAGTGCGACACGGTTGGAATGAATGACCCAAACCTCGTGATCCGCATCGACGACAAGGCGGTGATGCAAGTGCGGCGATTGAGGTGGAAGTTTAGGGGGAACACCACAATCCTGGTGGATGGACTTCCAGTTGAAGTGTTTTGGGATGTGCACAACTGGCTTTTTGGGGGTGCTACAGGTAATGCTGTTTTCATGTTCCAAACATGCCTGTCTGCAGAGAAGATGTGGACAGGCCAGGGTGCGTATGATCAGTCAACGTTGTCTTGGTCTTCCTCTCAGCTATCAAGAGATACGCAGATACAAGGTCTAGGTTTCTCAGTCATATTATACGCTTGGAAAAATGAATAGCCGTGGTCTGTTTTCCTTTACACCTTATTTTTGTTCGATTAGAGTAGCAAAATTATAGCTAAATAGCTTTTTTCTTTAATCTTTTTTCATTTTGTGATCAGTTATTTCACAGATGCTTCTTGCTACTTGACCGTAAATACAAGAAAAATACTGTGATCATGTTGCGTTTGTAACTAAAGGCAGCGTCAGATAGCCTAGCTATTTTTATCTTCCTTTTTTTTTTAATTTTTCCCCAGCCAACTCCTATTACGACTATTTGGAAAAAGGAATCGGATCTGACCTACCCCTGACCAATATTCATAGCGCTGGATTATAAAACTTTAGCTCCTTTTACTTTCAAAGAACTTGGAAAAGAAGTTATGTGCTTCTTCCTGTAGTTTCCAATTAATAAAATGCTTTGTCATCGTCTAAAGAAACTTCCCTCTTTCCTTCCATGTCCCAGTGTAAAAGTAAGATTTTAGAGAGATGAGTGAAGTTGCATGTCATTGCGGAAAAAAAAAGGTGGGGTTGGGGGGGGGGGGGGGGGGGTTTGTGGTATGTATATAAAAATATGTGTGTATTCGATTAAATTTTTTAACATATAGAGAAACAGAACCTTTATATACTAAAAAGTCAATGAAATATATATCTAATATTAGCTAGTTCTGATTCGACATGTCTTCTACTACTCCCTTATGGTTTACATCGACCAGGCATATTATAACTTTACAAACAGCCCTATATAATAAGCAATAAGGTCTATCCCTTCTTGCGTGTGGAAAGTGTTTGCAATTAAATACGATATAGAAAGTTAAGCTGAGCTAACAAGGATGAAGACAATTCCAAAACTGAGAGAGATGCGAGTTTCCGAATTTTGTCTCAGCTGAAGTAGGGTGGGGTTTGTGTTGGTTACCATTCCCACCAGACCCCAACTGTCCAGCTATTGGGCGATATTGTCCCTTTCCATCCTCACAGATGGAATAAGACGTTGCATAGGCTATCTATAAAGTTTGGTTCCTTAACGCGACGGTTTTCCATTTTTTCTTTTAATTTTTTTCCTTTTTGCCCTTTGGTTAAGTTGTAATTATACTTTCTAACTAATTATTATCAAATGCAAATAAACCTCCTGAATCTCCCCATAAGTTTTTGAAACATACATTTACTTCTCCAACAGTTGCTAGATTATTCAAATAGCTACATATATGGGTCTCTAAACTATGTGTTTAGGTAGGGATGGGAGAAAAAAAAATCAAATCAAATCAAACTAAACTAATCAAGCATACAAACCAAACTAAACCGAAAATTTAATGGTTAGTTTTGAAGAATAAATTGAGCTAAACTGTTTTGTAAAAAATATAGCAATGTTTTGCTCCAACTAAAAATTATCTTTTGTTATAATACAGTACTTATAAGAATTTGTTATTAACATTTATTGAAATGTATATGTATTAAATTTTTAATTATCATAATGTATAAATTATATATGTAATTTGATTCAAAGTTTGTACTATATGCTATTCTTGTAAACGAAATTAGATATTGACAAACATTGGAAAATTTTTAGTCACATGAATGTTAATTTCATCAACCTCTATTATAATAATACTTATTACTTTTAAATCAATTTAATACATTTTACATGAAATTACACATTTCACAAATATACTTTTCTAAACTAAAAGATATGATTCAATCCGTAAACCAAACTAAACCAAAACAAAATTTTATGGTTTGAAAAAAACCTCAATTCAAATCATATGGTTTGATTCAAAGTTACAAAACACCGAACTACTTTTTTATGGTTTGATTTGATTTGAAGGGAAACCAAACTAAATCAATCCATACCCACCCATAAGTTTAGGAGTTTAAATAACACACTTTGAAACGATAATTTTATGTTTGGAGAAGTTATAGAGTGATAAAGGCATACTTCAAGAAGCTAAAAAGGCCATTTTTAGTGTACCATAATGGTTTACATGCTAATTTCCACACATTTCATTAATTTAAAATGATCAACATGTTTTCTTTCTTTTTTCTTTTTTTTTTTCTTTTTGGAGGTTGTATTCTATTCAACAACTTAATAAAATTCTTGTAGCAAAATGTTCAGTTAAGACGTTAGAAACTTTGCACTCTAGTCAACTAACAAAGGCTGAACAAATGCGAAGGCTAGTGTAGTTCATATGACATCAACAATATCTATAACAGTGTGATCTCGATATTATGGTAGTGATATAGTAAGAGTAGTGTTACTGATGACGTTGTAGAATAATGGTATTCATTACAAAGTGATGGTGTGGGGTAATAGGTTAATGGCAATAGTGACATAGTAGTAATGCTAGAGATAATAATGAAAGGTGGTGGTAGTAAGCATTGGTGGTAACAGCAACAAGATTTATAGTGATGATAATGTTTGGTGGTGGTGGTGATGGAAGCAAAATATGGTGTTATTTGTTCATTAGTGTTGATGGCAGTATAAATGTGGTAATAAAATAGTAATGATAATGGTGCTGGTGCAAGTTGGGGTTTATGACAATTGTGGTGTTACAATGGTGAAGGCAATAGTGACTAATATGTTTAGGAGCTAAGTTAATCATTAAGCTTATCAAGTAATGAGAATTGGTCCTTCTCATAAAAATGTAAGAGGAAACTAGTAAAGCTATGAGCTAAACCATGAACATAACTCACAATGCACCTAAACTACACCCAATATGTCTCAAGAATGTAAGAATAGGGGAACTCACCTCTAATTTTTGCTAAAGGAACTAGATAAGAGTAAATAAATTGCTTGAAGCCTACAATCATAAGAAAACCAAAGGAAAATGAATATTCATCAATTGAAGAAGATGGCCGATGTCTATATATTTACAAGAAGGCCATTTACACGGGCCTTATCAAGGTTAATTACAAGGAGAAAAATGGTAATAATGTACACCTAAAAAGGAGAATAACACATGTATACAAAATGAATAAAGTGTGGAAACTACACAAAGAATGTTTAATGGATCCTATGTTCTAATAGCATTTGTAAGGCCAAGTATCATGCAAACTTTAAGTCTTCCTTTCAGTAAAAGTAAAGAAAGTTGTACAGTAGCGATGACATATCAGGCAAAGAGAAAGCCTTCAAATAAGTTAGCATCTAACTTAGGTAGCTCGAAAATAGGTTAGAGAACAAGTTGATCAGATAGTCAGAGCTACCTAAGCTCTTTAAGCATATCAACAAAGCATTCTGGGATGGGTTTGGTGACTTGAATGAGAGACAAACAATTTGACAAATGGTGTCAAAGAAACCTTAAGCATAAATGTACTCGCCCTTAGTCAATTGGCCACTAAGAAACCTCGTCACTAAGCCTCATAGACATTAGAGTCAGCACCGTATGAGTTGTTCACAACTCAGCTTAAGTTATGAAAGAGGCTAGGTTCCCATCAACTCATTGGGTTTATTGAAGATTTGGCCTCAAATCATTAGGTTTAGCCTCATTTAGGACAAATAGAGTCAGGTTAGCTACATTTGAAGATCAAGGATACACCATATCCTTTAGGTAAGTTAAGCTCATAGCATTGTCACCAATTGTCCTTAGAATCTTCAAGAGACATAAACTTAAGGTAATAACTTGTTACTCCTATAGCTTAGGAATCTGTTTTTGTTGAGTTGTATCTACACTTGATCACTCAATTAGAAATTCATACCCTTCCTCCCTCGATTCTTGAAATCTCTATGCTTGGCAATAGTTTGGGAAAGATGCTCTATAACCTTCTAATGCAGCTTCTTAGTCTCTTAAGCTCACTAAGGTTGAATTTATTCCCATGCATAAGAACAAATTAGTTCCACAAATGACCTCAAATAATAACTTAGTGATGGAACTATGGGTACATCTATTATAGGCGAACTCCACAATAGGTAAGCAAAAATCTTGGTATGTTAAATTCTTTCCTACAGTAGCTCATACTAACAACCCAAGAGTTAGATTGACAACGTCAATTTGACCATTTATTTAAGGATGACATAAGGTGCTAAACATCAACTTTGTCCCAAGTCTCCCCTATAATGTCTTTTAAAAGAAACTAGTGAATTTCAAATCTTAATCTAACATAATACAATGAAGAACTCGATGTAACAATATAATCTCCTATATAAAAAGGTTAGCAATAGATAAAGCATCTTCAATCTTCTAACACGTGCCATCTTCCTACCAATCAACTTCTACCATGATAGAATCATATTTTTGAACAGTTCAAAGTAGTTTGAGCATAAAGTCAATGCTTAGATCCCCAACGTTAGTTGGAAATGGATAAAAGTATGTAGTCTCCAAAAGGCTCCTTTTTCCCCTTAGCAATTTTACACACGATACACCTCTCAAGTACCTTACACTATAAGAAAATTGGCCTCGAACAATATTTGTAATTTTTGCAATCGTCACCAATTTTTATATATTTTGGTTATGTTTATTAAATATTACCTAAAATAGACTATTGGCGACATTTGTAATCAAGCATAATATAAAATGTGTTATTATGTAATTAAATTTGTGATGGTGTCTTAAAAGGAACATGGCATTAACTTGATTTGCAAAACTCTAGAAAAAAATAATAATGATAGAAGTGAATTGAAATAAAATAATTTATTTGAAGACTTACCAATCTTTTTAGCCAAATTTACCCACCCAAGTTAATGGAAAAAATTCCTCCTTTTTCTTTTCAAGACCGTAAGCTCTCTTCCCTTTCAAAAGATGGTTCTTCAGTTTCTCCGGTTCGCATTTGTTACATTATTTGTGCTCGATTTTACTAGTGGGTTTGATTTTCTCATTATTGCTTTTTGCTTTGGCGGGGTTTAGGGTTTGAATTTCTAATTGAATTGACTGTTGAAGTTGATACTATATATATATTTTTTTAAGTGTTCGATAAATTGATTTAGGTAAAATTTTATTCTCCCTCTATACTAAAAATCGAGAAAGAGGCTTCTCGATCATGAGCTACTTGTTACTTCGTAAGATTCATGACTTTTACTTAGCCTCAAGCATCCCAATCTTCATCCTACATAGAGCTTCATCATTAGAATAGGTTGAGTAACACGACAAGATTCTAGCCTTACTATTGATTTATGTCTATTTTTTTTTCTTTTTCCGACGAACAACTTAGGCTTTTTGTTCTCTCTTTTAGGCAAGTTACTTCACATTTAGATTTAAGTGGCAAAAGGTCTTCTTTAAGTAAAAGTTACAAATGAAAAAGGAAGGGAAAACAATATAGATTCTCTTACATAGATCATTCATAGTTTGAACATTGATATAGCAACTGAAGTTAAAGCTTGAATAGAAATCAGTAAAATTTTTATTTGCATCGTTTGAGTGATATATGCAAAGTAACCATCGAAAAATAAATAGCTTAATGGGAAAGGAGGGAGGAAAGGAAGAAAAGAAAAACTAAAAAAATAACACAAAAAGCAACCTCTTCCTTATTGTGTTTATTCCACATATTTTACTCCTGTCGGTATTCTCATATAGAATGGAAATTTTGCATGAATAAGGAAGAAGGGAGTCATTCCAATTGCATCATCTTGGCTAATAATATGTTCAATGTACCATTGTTTTGACTTTGCAATATGCATATTAGTGTTTGTGACCAAAAAAAAAAAAAAAAACAAAAGAAAAAGAAGTCTTTTGTTCTATTGCTTTTATATTTAAATATGTTCTATACTTTCATGTATATTTAGCAATTATCTTTTGTCTCCCTATTTGTTATATTTCTTTTGACTAATGTCTCTCATTATGCCTAACCTTATATGTTCAAGAAAATTATATTAAGACCAATCTTAATGATTTCAGCAGGACTTTGAAAGTTCTATTATGGCCTGTGTATCCATAGTGGAAAACTTCTTAGATTCTCTATGTTGTACATAACTAACATCTTTCATTTCATATGTTGCAATTGGATGGAAACAATCATGTCAAATATGCTAAAATGAAAGCAACTGACTTTATGTAATCATAGTTACCTGATTTATGTACTTTTGTCTAATTCTCAGTTTAATGAATAAAAGTCACTAAAAGAATTATTCCCATAAACTTTCTTCAAGTAGATATAGTTGTATATATTCTCATACTACAGCTTGTAATTCTGCTGTTGCATTGTGATTGGACTCGTATGATTCATGCATTTCAATGTGCCTCCAGTAAACAGTTAGTGAGGACACTTCGTCAAATTATGTTAGTTAATTGTAAAATGGGTGTCTTGGTCTCATAAAACTCAATACTTTGAATCTTGCCCTCCTTACAGAATTAACTTGAAGAGTAAATTCAAATGAAAATGTTTATAGGTTGCCTATGCTATGTGTAGAGGTATCTACTTGTAGAACCCTCTTTTTCTGCAGGCTTTATATGTGGACTAATGATGATGACAAAAAGATGTTACTTACCTTCATTGTCTTAGTTACTTTATCCTGGGAATGGGCCAGGATCAGGACAGATCCAAATGTGATGTTCTGCTACTAGAAGATTTCACTGTGCATCTAGATTGTCTATCTTCTAATGTGGTTTGAGTTGCAGGAAGGTGTATGATGGTTTATTTTCCCAACTTATTTGTCTTTACTTCATTTGTGACCATTAAGACCTGTCTTTGATCTTGTTTACAGGGTTGAGTATTTCATATGTCTAGGACTTGTTAGATTACATTAGCACCTCAGATAGAAATGAGGGAACATGCTTATATATATCAAATATAAAATATATGAATGCATTCAGCATCATAAATTTGGTGAAAATTCACCTCTCTAAGCATGAGGATTAGAAGTGATCCAAGTTTTATTACCATTTATCTATTTATTGAGCTGTTGCATGAACTATGGTTGATCAGTGTAAGATAAGCTGCTTTTTTTTTTTTTTTCTTTCGTGTTGATGGGTGTTTTCTATAGAAGCTATTTTAAACTAGGAACGATGCCTTAGCAGAATGTCAGTTGATTGATATGGTATACAATGGACCTTTTGCAGATTCAGCCAACTCTGAAATCTGCTTTTTCTTGCATTGCATACATATACCCACACGATGGGCAACTGGATAGAATAGAACTTTTAGTCCATAGGTGAGATCTTTGTATTTTCATACCGATTATAACAACAATTAGAGCTGAGTAAACAAGGTGCCACACCCGTGACAGGTGGTTGGCGAATTGAATAGCCCAGATTTGTGGTTTGGTGTGTCAAAACAAATCGATCCACCTACTCACTAAGGAGGTAAAGGTTTTCTACTTCCCCCCATCAAACAAATCAAAGCCTTTAAGAGGTTTGAACCTTTGCTGTGTGGTTCTCTTTTAAATGCGTTATTTAAGAGACTGGGAATGGAAAACTTATACAGTAAGATCCCCAAACAAGTAGCTCCATTCTAGCTCTTGCTATTATTTTGGTTAATTTGAAAAAATAAATTAATGGTTGATGGGAGTTCTATCTGAGATTCTTGTAATTACTAGTTTTAGCAATAGGATATGTTAAAAACCCTTTTTTTTTTCTTTTCATCCCCTTAAAAATTTGCTTAAATTTCTCTCTCGCTCTCTATATATATTTATTAATTTCTCTATATGATTACTACATAGTACTTATTTTTGTTGTTTCAGTGATTTTTTTCTTCTTTGACCTTTAGTGTTGATATCGAGTCAGTGAACTTGTTCCATGTTAGACTTCAATACTTCATACCGAGATGAATCCTCAAAATAATGTTCCTAGATAATGTAACAAAGAAATCTCTTATAATTTAATTAAGGATGAAGAGTTGTCATTTGATATCTTATTTTTCTCTCTATTTGGTAAATTAAATAGTATTAGACAATGGCTTGATTCTCGTGGCGAGATACCGACTTTTAATGGTGGGGTTTACATTTATAGTATTAAAGTTAACTGCTTTAGATTTGTTGAGTACACCTTTATAAACGCTCGCTACAAACCGTAAAGTCATCCTCAGATAAAATTTTTGATGAACTAGTACCTATCCTCCTTTGCTTATATCAGTCATATAGTTTCTGTAAATAGAAATTACCACCAAAAAGGAACGTCTTCCCTTCCCAGTACTCTCTCTCATTCTAAGGATTTTGCTCGAAACTTCGATAGAAAACTCAAGTAACATTTTCCTCTAAATCTTCTTCTTAGTAATTAATCAGAATCTTGCCCAAGCCATAACAAAGGATCTCGTTGGGTTTTGAGTAAAGTCGAAAAACGGTTGCAGAAGATAACAAGTGAAAGTATTGGTAACTCTTTTCCTTTCTCTAAGTGTAGATATTTTACTGTTTCCTAAGTTAGAATCAACACTTTGAAGGACAAATGAAGATTTATCTATATAAATTGCATCTTTGAGTCTCGATCCTACACCTACCATACTCTACCATTAAAAGTCACTTGTTGCCTCAACTTTTACCATTAGAATGATAATACTTAGCATATTAATATTTTAAACCACATAGATTCTTTTTTTTTTTTTTTTGGGTAAAGACACACCATATAAATTTGTATATATTATATTAAAAGGTAAGAACACTCTTTTAAAGTTTCAAGTATCGTTAAAACTTGCTTCATTTTTCTTATATTATATAACTAGTCTTATCTTCCATCTCATTTAAAAAAATTATTATATGCCATTTTATTTCGTTATACTTTTCTTATAAATTATTTTAGATCTTATTTAGCTATGTTAATGATTCATCAATTAATTTTATTATTTTGCTTACACATATGTCCTGCCAGCATATATTAATATGGATGAAATAAAAAAAAATCTATAATGGAACTAACATTAAAATATTTGGTTCAGTGAGGAAAGCAACCATTTTGCAAGTCGCCTCAAGGATTTCGTGACTACTCAGCATGGGGATCTCAAACCTGTTGAACGATGAGCATGTCCTCTGGATTTACTATGAATTTTATATCAGAATGTAAGCCGAAGATGTATATTATGTGGTAAATTTATGTTTTTTTTGTGAAGAAGATTTGGAAAACACATTGCTCTGTTTTGTTGTTTTGCATCCAACCTTCAATGTTGTTAGCTTTTTTCGATATTTGATTGTGCATGTAACATTTTAAGTTTTAATGCATTGAAAATGTAAATGTCAAGCCTCATAATAAAAATGGGAAAGCTTGCGTCAGTACATGAAGTATGCCATATTCTCGAGATGAACAGAATAAAATTTTTCTACCCTTTATTTGACATTTCATCTATAATTTTCTTGGCCTTTTGTTCTCCTTGCTTCGCACGAGAATGGGAAGATGGAAATTGTTTTTTGATATGAAAATAAAAAATTTATTCATTAATAGAAGATGTTGAGCTGATTGAGTATTTGCTAGAAAGTAGACGTTGCAGTACTTTGTTATGGGATTTTTTAGTGCTATCACATTTGATGTGCAATTTACTAATTCTTCTTGAGTAACTCAAGTGCAAGTTGATGTGCAAGTTCCTACTTGTTATCCTTCCATAAGTGAAAAGACCCTTCTAACCAATACTATTTGGTTGTTGGAAAAAGAAAATAATGGAAAATACACAGAAGATATATTTTTCATTCAAATTGCCAACCGATGAATGCAGTTGCAATGACTGCTTGTATTATTAAAATGAGTTCAAGATAATGTAAATCTTAGGTTTTGGGAGGGATCATGTATTGTTATGTTATGTGTTGATTGACATTTGCTTTTGTAAATATAATACGTATCAAGTAAATCAGTTGATCGCATTAATACGAGCATTGGCTATTGCTAATCTCCCCTATTACTATTGCTCTTGCTGATCACTGTTGCTGTTGCTGTCTTCTATTGTTGATAATCTAGATAAATGTTGATTATTCTCGCAAGCCTCTACTAAAGTATTATGAAAGTGAAATATTTGGAATTGGAATAAGCCATTAGAAATGTTGATGTGGTTTGTTTTTGCACATGGATAAAGTAAATGCTAATTAATGTTTATATATTAATTGGTGTCTTTTATTTTTTGAGGCATGTGCTCAACAAATAATTGTTTGTTATGCTATTTTATATAATTGTAGGTGCAATCGTAATCCTCAACTTCATATTATCATCTTTTGCTCTCTATGAATGAGGTCGCACATAACCCATGCTATAATAGTATGCTAGTATCCTACTCTAAATGGTATTGAGATAATTGTAAGTATGCTCTAGTAGTGAGTTGGTGTCCTATTCTAAATATTAATGACAATTGTAAACATGATCTAATAGCTATCAATTGAAGATATATTAATAAGCTATTTGGTTTCTAAAAATACTTGCAATTTGATTCATATTCTAAGGGAAGAGATGGAATCGAAAGGTTCAATTAATTTCAATTGACAAAAGACATGAATTACAAGGGTTATCAATTTTTATCCCTTTTACTACACATGTTGCCCATATAAATAACACACAAATTACAGCTAAGATTAAACTAATACAAATAATGATAAATATGCAAGCACATATTAGATAAGCTTAAGCTTGAAGAATGAATATTTAGTAGCTTTCTCTTACTTTAATAAAAAATTATATGCTTTAGATTATCATTATTAAGAGTAATGCTTCATATGCTTTAGATTATCACCACTAGTAAGAGTATTGCTTTATGTTAGAGTCATGAATGTTATTAACTTACTATAGATGTCTTTAAGAGGTCATAAATATTATTAATTTTAAACTACAACAATGGTCAAAATTATATACTTTGGATTGCTATTACTAAGAGTAATGGTATATATTGGATTATTATTGTTACTAAGAGTATTGTTTTTACATCAGACTGATGGATAAGAGTTGGATAGATTGTGATAATGAAAGTGAAGAGTATCAACAAGGTGTAGAGCTTCTCATTACACACTTGAGTTTGAAATATGGAACAAATATGAGGTTAAGATGTCCATGTAGGAAGTGTTTAAATGTAAACTCACATGTTGTTCACATTATAAAAGCACACTTATAGATGGAACAAACATAATATACTGATGTTGGACATATCATGATGAGGAGCCAACTATTGAATTATCTACGAGACCTTGACGTAGGTTATGTCATTTAGAATGGGAAATGAGTCCCCATATTGAAGAGGGTTATGATGGGGCAAACAATGATGATATTGATAGGCTTAATGATATGATTGAGCATTTAGACGTATTTATTGATAATCAAGTTGAAGGTTTAACCCTTGGAGATGGATTTAATATCTCAACTAACTTTGTTAATGGCTTAAGAGATGACTTGTAAAAAGAGTTTTGTTCAAGGTATAAGTTTTTAGAATTCTCTTTTATAGCGAAGCTTCCCCACTTATAAGTATATAATAAGTGTAGTAACAAGTTTTTTGACATGTTTCTTTAACTTTTGTCTATTGTGATACTAAATGAAGAATCCCTTTCTAAGTCATATTATCATGTAAACAAGTACTTAAGGGGATTAGGTATGTGTTGTCATTATATTCATGCTTGCAAATATGATTTTTGCTTATTTTGGGGTACTAATAAGCATCTTACACAATGCTCTACTTGTGGTACCTCAAGGTATTGAGTGTAGATGGGTTATCTTGAGTTAATTTTTACATTCGATTTCTTGAGTTTATAAGGGACACTCGTAATGTTAGGTTAGGGTTAGTTAGTGATGGCTTCAATCCTTTCAGAACCATAAGCCAATCATATAGCATGTGACCTATGTTGTTGATTGCATATAATCTACCTCCTTGGATGTGCATAAAGAAGGAGTATATAATGATGTCGTTGTTAATCCCAAGACCTAAAGCATTAGGGAAGGAGATCGATATGTTCTTACAGCCTCTAATTGAAGAATTGAAAGATCTTTGGGCTAATGAATTATGGACATATGATGCATATTCGAAGTTTTCTTTTAAAATGCATGTTGCTCTAATGTGTACCATCAACGATTTTCCCGCATATGGGAATTTGTTTGAATAGAGTACAAAAGGATATAGTGCTTATCTTATATGTGAAGAATAAACACCATCATTAAGGCTTAATAGCAAGATTGGGTATATTGGTCATAGAATGTGGTTAGAAGAGGACCATTGATGGAGACATAGTTTGAAATTTGATGGAATGCATGATAATTGTGAAGGCTCAATTGAGTATTCTAGTAGTGATATACTTTGCCAATTACAATTTGTGAGAGAAGTTCTAATGGGGAAGCATCCAAACAAAGCTAGAAGGATCCATCATGTAGATAGATTTAATTAGACAAAACAATGGATATTCTTCCAACTACCATATTGGTCAAAGTTGATGATTAGGCATAATTTAGAGGTCATGCATATTAAAAAAAAAAAAAACATTTGTGAGAATGTTGTCAATACAATTCTTGGGATTAAGGGGAAAACAAAAGACACTTGTAAAGCTTGGCTTGATCTAGAGGAACTTGACATTAGAAAGGAACCGCATTTGATGAAGTGATCCGATGGCAAGTATTTAATACCATGTGCTAGTTATGTATTAAGTCCTAACGAAAGGAGATTATTCTATCAGTTTTTGAGGAATGCTAAACTATTTGATGGTTATGCATTACATATAGGTAGGTGTGTCAATAGCTCAAAGTCAAAGATTTTTAGTATGAAAAGTCACGATTATTACATATTACTTCAGAGATTGTTACTAGTAGGTATTTGTAGCATATGGCCTAAAGAAATCAGTATGGTTATAACTAAGCTTGGGACTTTCTTTGAGAAGCTTTGTAGATGTATTTTAAAAGTTGATGAGGTACAAAAGCTATAAAGTGACTTTTTTTTAGAGGCTTTGTAATCGTCCATAAAGGAATTTTGATTCCTTAGAAGAAGGTGGCGTAGATGTCTTCACAAATAGGTTGGTTTTATTTCTCTACCCTCATATGTTGTATTATCAAATGAAGAGGTTGAAGTAATGAAATGGTATGTTATCAACAATTGCTACGAGATTCAACCTTATTTATAATAAGTATGAAGTAGGTGCATTTTCTATAGTATAGTTCTACTTTAAAGTAGGTACTTAGAAAAGTGAAAAATGTGTTGCAAGGAACATAAGGCTATTTTAATATCACAATATAGTGAGAACATAGATGGGCGTCACAAAAAGGAATTCAATCGGTGGTTTATAATTAAGGTATCTAAGATAAGCCAAGTTTTATATTATTGAAAAGTTGACTATGTGTTAACTTTCTAACTAACGAAAAAAGTAAATTATTACTTACTAATGATGCAGATGAGTCCATTGTATGAGAGTAATGATTCTATTATCAGTGCATTATATTCATTAGATTCATGGTACAAGAGATATAACAAATTGATATGTAATGGTGTACGTTTTCACACATCAAATTTTGATAATAGAAAGAAGACCCAAAGTAATGGAATGTTGGTAGATAGAAACCAAGATGATATGTAGTCATCAATAGAATTTTATGGTGTTTTGACAGATATATATGAGTTTACTTATGTTTGGAAAAAAAAGAGTTTTCTTATTCAAATGTAAGTGATGGGACACTAATGAGAGGCATCATAATGTAAGGGTTGATAATGGCATCAAAAGTATTAAGATTACTCAAATGTGGTATAAAAACAACCCTTATGTATTAGTATCGCAAGTTAAACAAATTTATTACTTAGAGGACATCAAATTAGGTCTTGATTAGTATGTAGTACAATGCCTTAAGTATCGTCATATTTATAACATGGATTCTCTCATCGGTGATGTAAATTTGTTTACTGATGTAGAAGCTCAACTAGTAGATGATAGGTTGGAGGAATTTCTTATAAAGGAGGAGGAAAGGGAAATTCAGAGATCTCCAATAGTCAATTGCGATGTTGACAAGCATTTAAGAAATGATGTACACCTTAATACTATTGCTAGAGAATTAGTACAAAGGATAATTCAACAATCTAATTAAGCACAACACGATGTTAATGTCAAATTCAATGAATTTAAGGATGAAGATGAAGCACTTGATGATACATTTGTTAACTATAATAGCACCAATGATGATTGTAAGATAGTTTACTTATTATTTGTTCATATGCAAACCATCAACAAATATTTTTGCAATATTACAACTAATGCTTTTTCTTTGTTTATATATATATATAGAAATCTAATGGTTAAGGGATGAGGGAATATACGAAGAAGGGGTGGAATGCTAAGCACTCAACTCTTTATTTATGATGAGCCAGATACTAACTATAATGATCAAGAGGTGCATGATAATGTAGCAATAAATGTCTAAACAAATCAACAAAGTAAGTGCAATGCCTCTACTTTGAATAAAGTTACACTAAATGCAACTACACACAATGATGCCCTAACTAATGATACAGTTGATACATCTAGACAAAGCGGTAGCACTCCTTCTTGTCTTTCCTAATCCTCAGGTAATCTACGTTAGTATGTGCATGAAAATAATCAAATTTCTTAATTTATTCATAATAAATTTTTTTGCCAATACTTGTAGTAGCTGGTTGCTTAATGTTATCTATAGGCAAGAGAAGTGCATATCGGAGACCTACATTAGAGACAAAATAAGAGAAGCATGACTACAATGCTTATTAAGTTTACTGTAAATGGAGGTTGTCCATATCATCTATTGAGTCATCTGTGATGGCAGTCAAAATAGGATTAGCTTGTCGAGATTTGCGACCCCTTTGTATTAGCGATTGGAGGAATTTTGATCTCTTAGAAAAACAACATACATGGGAAAGAGTTTAAGTAAGAGATATCTCCATATAAAAAGTTTATTGCAATTTAGCTTATATTATGAATTTTAATTTAATGCTAATCAAAGATATTATTAATGAGTATTCAGTCATGTGATAGTATAAGATTATCTGAAGAACATATTATATGATAGTGTAATATAATGAACATATGGAAAATAAAGTCGAGGGTTGATCGGAAAGAACAAAACACTAGTAAAACTTGCCTATCACAAAATAGAGATTTAGTCTCAACTTATCATAATCAAAATTCATGCGTTGTTGTCAACTGACAAGCCTACATTCTTAGAAGCCATTACTTACGGCCAAACCTAGAATACACAAGAAGAAGGCAATTCTAATCAATTGCTTGCTCGGTTTTTAGAACGGATTGAATTGTTGCAAATCTGATAATATAAACTCTTAAAGGTAAAGAGTTAGGTTATCTTGATAAGCTTGTATATGATTGTATATTGCGATAAGAATGCTCTATTAAAAATTGTTTGAAACACAAATTTTAGCATGATATATACTCATTTAAAAGTTAGAATAAACTCGTCCTACCCTCTTTTAGATATGCTCAATGTATACATTTTAATTCTTCATATNAAGAAAGTGCATCATCTTTTACATTATTAACTTAATTACTTTGAAAGAAAGCACATTTTTATTTTATAATATGAATATATCAGTGTATATAGAAACTTTATGATATCATAATTGCCACGTTTATAGGTAATAAATTTAGTTAAATAGTGACATTAAAATAAGGTAAAGTACTGACTATAATCACTATTGAATATGTTGAAACGTAGCTAATAAGATAAACTTTACAATGTTTAAACATAACCAATCATCCTCATTAGCCATGTTTAAACATAGATATTGAGAAATTGCTTTAGCATTTTAATTAATGAGAAAAATAAATAACTACGTTTAAACATCGTTCAAGGATAAAAATAACTACGTTTAAATGTAGCTAATGTCGATTAATAGCTACATTTAAACATAGTTATATAGTATATCTTAGTAATGTTTTTGTTAAAGGAAAATATATAGTTACTTTAAACGTTGCTAATGATAATAGAAAACTATGTTTATACGTCGCCAATGGTCTCTTTCCACTACATTTATAATAGCCATCTAACATACTAAATATATATTAGTGACATTTAAATGTTGCCGATAGATACATATGGTGATGTGTAAACGTTGCTGATTATTAAATATTTGGCTACTTTTCCTCTTTTTGGTGACTTTTTTTTTTTTAATGTAGTATAACTAATTAGCCATGGGCCTTTAGCGACGTCTTTGGGCTACGTCTATTAAACATAGCAAAATATTATTGGTTACGTTTTTTTCTTGATTAGTAACGTTTACTAAATGTCGCCCATATCCGAAATTCTTATAGTGCAATGTACATCCTTTATTATCATAAGCCAAAAGAAATGCTCCTTTAATAGCTCATGTGTCCTCTTTTCCTTAAAATGGCCCACTAAGCCTCTAACATAAGCTTCTGGAACTAGTGGTTCTCATATCAGCTGTTTAGTATGCATAAATGACCTTTCTTGAACAAGTAGTCAACAGCTTAGTAAAATCCATCAACATTTAATCCATCTCAACACTTAGTCACAATAGGACTAAAGAATTCTCCTTGCTCATATAGCTCGATCAATAGACCAAATCTGATAACCTTAGCCTACAATTAAGTGATTATGTCTTCTTGATAAAGTGTCAACTATAAAGTTCATGTTACCCTTCTTGTACTTGTTCAAATATGAAAAGCTCTATAAGAACTTAACCCATTCAGCTTGCCTTTATGAAAATATTCTGCTAACCTTAGTGATACTTCAACAACTCATATTCAATAAAGATCACAAACTCTTAAGTTAGGAGGTAATGCTATCAAACAATGAGTGCATACACAAAGGAGTAGACCTCCTTCTCATAAACAAAGTAATTTAAGGTGGCACCACTCAACTTCTTGCTAAAATAAGCAATAGGTTGCACTCTTGTATGAGGGCAACCAAATCCCCACTCTCGAGGCATCGCACTTAAGCTCAAAAGCTTTCTCAAAGTCAAACAAGGCTATGACCATTGAAAAAGTCAACTATGAAAGATGTAAAAGTTATGAATGAACCGCTTGTAGAAAGATGTAACCCTATGAAAACTCTTGACCTTAGCCATGTTCTATGGAGTCAACCAACTGACTATTGCCTTCATCTTCTCATCATCCACTTTAACTCCTCTGGTCACAACATAACCTAAGAACACCACCCCGGGCACATAGAAAGTATTTCTTCAAACTCTCATAGAGCCTCTCAATTCTTAAGGCTTCAAATACTCCTTTGAAATGCAAAACATGCTTGAGCAAACTCTTACTATAGATGAAAATATCATCAAAGTAAACCATTACACATATTTCGATCTAGCTGTCGCACATGATTCACTAAGCACATGAAAGTGCTCGGTACATTGGTTAGCTTAAACAATATGATTGTCAACTCATATGATCCATGGTGTATTTTGAAGGTAGTCTTCCCCCATCTCCTTCCTTTATTCTAATCTAGTAGTAACCATTCTTCAAGTCTATCTTCAAGAAAATCCGAGCTCCATATATTTCATTCAGTATGTGATCCTATCGTGATATTAGGTGTCTATACTTCACAAGTGATTCGATTAATAGCTCAACTATCTACACACACCCTCCACAAGCCATCCTTCTTTAGTACAAGCAATGCTAGGACAATGCAAGTGTTCATACTCTCTCTAACAAAGCCTTTCTCACTTAGGTCATCCACTTATCGTTTTAGCTTTTTAGCTTCTTCAAGATTCATGTAATAGGTAAGCTAATTAGGTAAGGCAACTCTAGGTTAAAGATCAATCCCTTGCTCAATGCTTCTCACGGGTAACAGCCTACTAAGAAGCTCATCTAGGAGTACATCCCTAAACTCTTGTAGCATCTCCTTAGCTTCAATAAATGGGGACTTTAGGTTAATGGCTTCCAAGAATCACTTGATACACCAACTCAATAAACTTTAGAGCTTGTTTCAATTCACTTCATCCCATGAATAAAGTCTTCTTTTGAGCTCAACTGAGTTTAGTTTGGGCCTCTTAGACCTCTTACAACATCATAGGGTATAGAATAACCTTCTTGCCATCCTTCTTGAACAAATACATGTTCTTACATCCATCATGTAATACTCATTGATCAAACATCCAAGGTTGGTGAAGTAGGATATGAGATATACTCATAGGAAGCACGTCACATAATATCTCATCCTTATAGCTTTCTCTAACAATGATTGGTATTTGAGCTTTCTATGTATTATGCAAAGCTCCATTTTCATTCAACCAATGCAATTTGTAAGGTTAGGGATGGGAGATGGTCGGCACCTTAAGTTGATTCACCAATGTTGAGGCAACCATATTTGTACAATTCCCCCATCAATGATCAATACACATAAGTTTCCCTTGACCCAAAAATCTATGTAGAACAAATTTTCCCTCTATACCTCCTCCTTGGAAGGGGTAACATAAAGAGCTTGATGTATGGCTATATTCATGTATCAACCTTTTTCAATATGCACAGTAGCCTCATCATCCTTATAGATTTCATCAAGCATACCTTTCAGCTTTTCCTTCTTCTATGTCTCCTTAGATATGATTTCCAACTCACCTTCTCCCATACTTATTGCCCTACAGTTTGGACACTAGGATGTTATGTAGTGATAGAAATTAACTCCTTGGACTAGTCATACGTAGTTGAGCTAGAGGATTGCAAGGACTCACACGAAGAATCCTAGCTCACTTATCCATATAGGATGAGGATTCTTATTCCAATCTTCATCTTTAACATTACTTCTAACCTGAGTACTGAGCTCTTATAAGTGCCAATACAACTTCCAACCAACCGAGCATACATGCCGACCTATTGAGCATATAGGCTGACCTGCCAAGCAGCCGTACCTAACACTAAGCTCTTACCATGATCCAGATAGCGTCTAAGTAGACTAACCTTAAACGTCTAAACGAGCCGAGCTACCAAAACATCGAACTTGAAGAAATACTAACCTAGACTCTGAATATCTCTCAGTATTTAAGCTCTAACCCAAATAGGACCAGATTTACCCAATTCTAAAGCCCTAAACAAGAACAACTACTGTATGAGGTGCCAATCGCCCGTTGAAATGTATCTTCTAGCATAATATTCTAGAAAGATTCCTCACTTTTCTGTATAGAATATTATTTGTCTCTTTTACCCTTTTTAATATATTTCATGTATTCTTATTTGTAAATTACCCCTTTTGTCTTTTCCATGTATGCTTGTAACCCTAGTAGGGCTAATATATAAACCTCATTTGTTTGTACACAGACAACAACTCATTACATTATCAAATTATTACAAGTTTCCTTTGTGAGTAACCCTAGTGTTCTATTTTTCCCCCTAAATCTTATTTATTCCCTTTAGCAATGAGTAATGACGAGTGACTCTATAGTTCGAATTAGTGAGTCATATTTGGCTAATTATAGGCTAGGTAAGATCAGTCAATGCATCATATCCAATTGGTAGCTACTCAAATTTGCTAATCCCTCTTTGTTTTCTTTCATTCCCTTTTGTTGTAGTACTTATCCATGTGTACGACCCTATAGACACATTAAGTGGCAAAGCCTAGGCACTTATAGCACTTAATCTCTTGTAGCTTCCTTCTTGAACTCTATCCATCTTCCTTCTTTGGTCAAGCTCGATAGCAATAGCCATCCCTCATGAGGTAACTTAGTATTCTTCTCTATTAGAGCCGATGGTCAGCACGTCAATTTAACTCAAGCCTATGGAAAATAGCTCAACTCGAAGGTAAAGGTCAAAAGCTTGATACCCTTTTTAACCTATTGTCTCTGCCTCTCAATTCTCTAAGCTACTCATACAGCCTCTTCAAGCATATCAATCATTTGCACTTCAACCACATCACAATGTCATACTTCAAGCTTATTATGAACTTGAAAACTATTATGGCATTTGGCTCCTCCACTTCATCTTGAATCATCAACATCCAAAACTCCTTAACGTACTTATCAATGTTATTCCCCCTTACCTCAATGTTTGTAACTTCTTAAAAGCATCCTACATGTAAAAGTCTAGCTCATTCCTCCTTATCTAAGTAATTATCAAAATCATCATTGCCAACAAAGCTCGACATTTGCATCTTTACCCTCTCAAAGCCTCTAAAAACTTAAACATGGGGTTCTTCATACTCATAAAAATCCTCGTCTTCCTCTTCTAACTCAATAATTTTAAGTTAAGTTTATTAGCTCTTCTTTGAACACATTGTTCATTTGTATACAAGCTACTTATCGCCCTAAATTAGGTTGAGCATCTATAAGAGAAGAAACAAATTAGACTTCAACCATCTACTACATGGCTAACATCCATTAAATTAGTAAGACAATCCAATCTATCATCAGTAGACCTCGGGGTCTGGTTAACTTGTCTTCTATGGCTATATGTATCGCTCTCAACATCACCAATGTTGCCTTATAGACTTAGATTCAACATTTTCAGCTACTAAAAGTATCAAAGTCAACTTATACCGACAACTACAACCCATAAACACCACTACTACTTTGTATGACATAATAAAATAACAACTCTAGTAATCCCTAACACAGCACAATTGAATCCATTACACTTATACCTATGACAATAACAAATGCCCATTACTCTACTCAAGCACAGTAAGCAAGTATAATGCATCTCTACTCTAGAACCTAGCACATGCGGCAACTCAAACACAATAACAGCTACTCAAAACCTCAAATACATAGCTAGACATACACTCGAGCTCTCTAGGCATGAACCTTAAGCTTTGATATCATAATACTATAATGTGCCTAGGAGCTAAGTTAATCATTAGAGCTTACCAACTAATAGGAATGGGTCTTTCTCTTGGAGAAGAAATCTAAGAGAAAACTAGTAAGACCATAAGTTGAACCATGAATATGAATCACCAAAACTCACACAAAAACCCAAACTACATCAGATATGATTCACGAATGTAAAAACGGGGGTACATGCCACTAACTCTTACTAAGGAGCTAGATAAGAGTAAATGGATTTCTTGAAGCCTGTAGCCACAATTAAAACTATAGGAAAACAAATATTTATTAAGAAGATGATTGATGTCTACCCATTCACAAGACGGCTATTTAAATGGGCCCTATTAGGGTTAATTACAAGGAGAAAGTGACAATAGTGTACGTCTAAAAATGGGAATAACACATGTATACAAAAGGAATAAAGTGGGAAAACTACACAAAAAATGTTCCTTAGACCTTGCACATTGACAGTAATGTTGAGTTTTCTCTTAATATATTTTGATGATAACAAAAAAATAAGGATGAACTTAACAAGTTTATTAAGTTTGCAAGACATCCTAGAAAAAAGAAAGGTTAAGAACGAAAATAAGATTGAAAATTATGTTAGAATGTTAGCAAAAAAAATATCAACAAAAGTATGAGTTACATTTAACTGTACACAAATTCGAATTTAGAAGTTTGCTCTTAATCTTTTTTTTTTTTTATCTGAACAAGTTAAGTTAAACAAATATGTAGAAGCCCAAGCTTTACTTCATTGGACATATTTGGGTAACGTGTTCAATTTTATTCCACTAAAGTTGGATTTAGATCATGGGGATTCTAAGTTGGATTAATTTCAAATTTATAGAATGGTTGATTGAGGGTTAAGCATTATATTCAAATAAAATTCAAACATGTTAAAAAGCTATATTGAATAAGGTTCTACTCAAAATTCTACAAGGTTCAGTGTTTTGTTTTGTTTTTTTTTTTTCTTTTGATAAGTTTGCAGCTCAGTTGTTGATAAAATTTTCAAG
Source organism: Lumnitzera littorea (assembly GCA_024138015.1). Lineage (NCBI taxonomy): Eukaryota > Viridiplantae > Streptophyta > Magnoliopsida > Myrtales > Combretaceae > Lumnitzera > Lumnitzera littorea. The sequence continues at coordinate 36,414,591 of JAMXBB010000004.1, read as the reverse complement.
GATCTTAAGGTATTTTGTTGAGGATAAGGTTAGATATTTTGAATAAATTCAACCAAATTTTTAAGAGTTTTTTATTTCAAAATTCAAATAAGATTTAGAAGATGTTAAATGGTTGTTTACAGGAGATATGCTTAATCAAGTGCCAAACTATTTTTGAAGAGCCAACTTGATTTATCAAGATCTTATCATATCTTTTCGAACTTATCCATATGGTTGAGTAATAATCTTTGAAGTTTTTTAATTTAAACCATTCTAGAGATTACTAAACACATCTTCACATGTAGCAACTTTCAAATTACATAAGCTCAGTAAAGTAATAAATCAGGAATAGTAGGAGTTAAGTTTTCAAAAAAATTTGGGTTCCTATTTTTATGGGATTCTCTCTTAAAAAAACCAAGATATTTACATTTAGATAAAACCTCCTTGAAGAAAAATCTGGAACTAGCCATTTCTAGAACTAACCGTTTCTTACTGTTATACTGAAGATTGATTCAAGATAAATTGAAGCTGCACAAGATTGACATATAGGAATCAAGAAAAGAACTTAAATTCAAAAACCTCTTTCGTGAACACTGTTAGAAACTTTGTCAAAAACTGAGAGAAAACAGTTTTCTTATTTCATTGTTATTGCATTTGTGTGAATGTTGTAAAGAGTTATTTAATTGTATTGTCTTACTTTCTTTATAAACATTATTGACATTATAAAAAGAGTGTGAGGTTAGGGATATCTCTAAGTCTTGTGTTTAGCTTAAAAAAAACTAATGAGATAGGATAGAGAAGTGACTAGATATCCTTGTATCCTCTTATTGATTTCTAATTAGTAAAAAGATTGGACTAATGGAATAATACTAGTGAAGAGGGCCGGGTCTCTAGCAGTAGAGCTGGAAGAGAGAAGTAAGCAAAAGGCTGAAGCTCTATAAATCAATCATCTGATCTTCTTTCTATCTACTCTATTTTGTCTCTAACCCTTACTATTTGTGTTTTTATTTTCGCACCTTAAGTTAAACAATCAATTTTTAACTACTTATTATACTATTTAAGCTATTAATAGAGATTTTGTTTTTAAATCTAAAAGGTTTTAGTTTTTGCAAAAGATATCAATTCACCCCCCTCTTGATATCTTACACAAGACTTACAATTGGTATCAGAGCCTCGCTCTAATATCAAAAAGAGTTAAGATTAATGGTAGAAAGTAAGGGTTCATTGATTATTCAACCTAGTAAGGCTTCATTTTTTTATGGTACTAATTTTCTTTATTGGAAATTCAGAATGGAGACATACATCAAAGAAACCGACTATTAAGCTTAGGCAATTATTTTAAATGGAGATGTTAAAGTTTTAGAAACACCTCTTACGACATATGAAATCATGAAAGTTAAATTAAACTCAAAGGCTAAGAATTTGCTTCTTTCTACTATTACACCTTCTGAGTTCTATCTAATCTCTTCTTGTAGCACAGCTAAGGAGATCTGGGATACATTGGTTTGAACATGTGAAGGAACGAACACCATTAAGGAGATAAGGATCAATACCTTAATGCAGCAATATGAGACATTTTGTATCCTTCCTAATGAAGACATAAAAGATTCATTTAGTTGTTTTACTGCTATCACTAACATGCTATCATCTCTTGGAAAAAGAATGAGTGATATAGATCTTGTTAGGAAAATTCTAAGGATCCTTCCTAAGTCTTGGAATGCATAGAAAACAACTATTGAGGAAGTATGTAATCTAACAAAACTCAGTTTAAGTCGATTGTGTAGCAAGCTGATGACTCATGAAGTTGAATTTCTCAAGTCAAAAAGTATATTAGAAGATCCAAAGAGAAAGTCCATAGCCTTCAAAGCTAGAGATGTTGAAGTAGATTTAGAAAGTGACGAATCTTATGAACATGAGGAAGAAGATGTATCAATGTTAGTTAACCATCTGAACCGTCCACTAAAAAAAAAGGTTTTCTTCTAATAGAAACAAGAATAATGTAGGAAAAGGTTATAAAGAGAAAGAAGAAAAGAAAGTCAAAGAAAACAAAGAGATCATGTGTTATGAATATAAGAAACTAGGACATATCAAGTATGAGTGTCCAGTGCTGATCAAGAAAATGGATAAATACAAGAAAAAGTGCCAATTGTTGATGGCCACATGGAGTGACTTAGATAAGTCAAAAACTGAGGCAAAAAGTATAGAAGATGATACCAAGGAAGCAAACTTATGTTAATGGCTCTTTTTGAAGTAAGGTCTAAATCTAAAAGTGAATCTGATGATGAAATTCCAGAAGATATATGTGCTGAGATAAATAAATTATTAAAAGCTCTTACTAAGTCTAATGACAAGAACACAAGAATTGACAATGAGAATAAGTTATTAAAAGAAGAAAAAACTGCTCTCATTCAAACGAATAAATTACTAGCAGATGAGAATAACATCTTAAAAAATGATGTTAAAGAGTTATACGTTGCTAAGGAAGTAGTAGCAAATGAGAATCTAATATTAAAGGAAGAAATAAGAGGCTTGAAAGGACAAGTTGATGTTTTGACAAGTTTAATACAAAATAATTTCAAAAAATTTGATGAAAGTGATAAAAAAAAATCTAGATGCTTATCTCCAGTCAACATATAGATCAATCTAAAACTAGATTGGGATTTGAAAATGGTGAATCTTCACATTCTAAATGAGAGATAGTGTTTGTAAGACCTAAAGAAGCAAGTAATAAAGAAACAATTGATAATAAGAAAGAAGAAAAGGCTATTAAGGAGGTCAGAAAGACAAGTAGAACCTCTTCTAATTAGAACAAAATGTATCTACAAGTAAACAGATACTTCAGAAACTCGATCAGAAAGTATGTTAGAAACTATCAAACTCCAAGTTCAAGATATATGGTAAGCAAAAGGTATAAAATTCAAAAACCCTATGCTTACTTCTTTTGTAACAAGCTAGGACACATTGAAAAACATTGCTTCTATAGAAATCCAAAGCTCAGCAAATGTTAAGTGAAAAATCAAAATACGAGCTTGAATTTTAAAGGACCCAAGCTTTGCTGGGTTCGTAAATAGAGTTGATTTGTTTGTGATGTATGCAGGAACATAAAGCCAAAATGAAAGGAATATGGTACCTCAATAGCAGCTATTCGACGCACATTACTAGTGATGCTTCATTATTTACAAACTTAGTTTAGAAAGAAGATGGCTATATTAAATTTGGAGATAATAGTAAAGGTAAAATAGCTACAATAGGTCTGATTAATTTTCCTCCCCATACAATCGAAAATATATCTCTTGTAAAAGGATTAAAACAGAATTTGCTAAGTATAAGCCAACTTTATAACAAAGGATACAAGATAACTTTTGAACATAATAGATGCATTGGTTTTGATAAAAATGGATCTAAGCTCTTTAAAGGATTTGGGAAGAAAAACATTTATCTAATCAAGCTTGTAGAAATTAATTCAAAAAGTTGTTTCTTATCTGTACATGATAATATTTTTCTATGGCATTAGAAATTGGTACTTGTAAACTTCTATTAAACAGAGAAATTATCTAACAAGAATTTAGTAAATGGTTTACCAAAGTTACGGATTCAAAATGATATTCATTATGTTACTTGTACAAAGAATAAGATGAGTTCAGTTTCTCATAAGAGCAAGAATGTCATCTCCACTAAAAGACCTTTAGAATTATTACACTTGGATTTGTTTAATCCTACTAGAACATCAAGTCTAAGTGGAAATAAGTATGGTTTAGTGGTTGTTGATGAGCTTTCTAGATATTCTTAGATTCTATTTCTTGATCATAAAAGTGATGCATTTAAAAGTGTTGAAGTGTTTGCTAGACAAGTTTAGTATGAAAAAAGAGTATCTGTAATCGATCTTAAGACAGATCATGGAAAAGAATTCGATAACATTGATTTCATAACATTTTGTGAGAATAATGACATAACTCACAATTTCTCTACGCCATACACATCACAATAGAATGGGGTAGTGGAATGTAAAAATAGGATTATTTAAGAAATAACAAGAACCCTATTGAATGAAAGTAAAATAGCTAAGTATTTTTGGGTTGAAGCTGCATCCACTACATGTTACATTATTAATTGTGTCTACATAAGACCTTTAACAAACAAGACATTGTATGAAATTTTTAAAGGTAGGAAAACTACTATTTCGTACTTACATGTGTTTAATTGTAAGTGTTTTGTGAAGAGAACAGGTAAAGTTTTTAAAAAATTTTGAGGAACGAGTAGATAAAGCAATATTTTTGGGATATTCACTTAATTCTAAAGCCTTCTGAGTATACAAGAAAGTATCTAAAGTAGTTGAAGAATCCATTAATGGCAAATTTATTGAGGAAACAGGAAAAAAGGATTCTGATGATGAAGCACCCATGATTACTAAGAAAGATCAAAATCAACGAAATGATGAAGGAGTGTCAAAACCTTTGTCAGAAAGTGCTTCTGGAAATATTTTTACTCCCAATAAGCCCAAAGGGAATTTTGATGGCTCAATAAGGACTGATACCAAATCTGATGTTATTAGTAAAACAAAACCACAATTTGAAGGGTTGTCAGAAAGTAAGTCAGAAAGTTCTGAAAGTTTGCATACACCTCCTTCTACCTTGAGATTTAAACCGCATCATTCACCTGAACAGGTAAAAGGTAATGTTTGTTCTAGTGTTACAACTAGATCTAGTCTTCAAAATATAAAAAATCATTTTGCATTGTTTTCTAAGGTTGAACCTAATTCTATTGATAAAGCTTTAAGTGATAATAATTGAATTAATACTATGCAAGATGAACTTAACCAATTCCAAAGGAATCAAGTATGGAACTTAGTACCTAGACCTAGTAATAAATCCATAATTGGTTGTAAGTGGGTGTTTAAAAATAAGTTAGATAAAAATGGAAAAATTGTGAGAAATAAAACTAGGTTAGTAGCTAAAGGATATTTTCAAGAGGAAGGGATAGATTTTGATGAAATATATACACCTATAGCAAAGTTAAAAGCAATCAAATTATTACTTGCTTTTGCTAGCTTTAAAATTTTCAAATTATTTTAAATGGATGTAAAAAGTGCTTTTTTAAATGGATATATTAAAGAAAAAGTATATGTTGAGCAACCCCCAAGATTCGAAGATCCATTTAAGTTTGATTACATCTATAAGCTTAAAAAGGCTTTATATAGTTTAAAACAAGCACCACATGCTTGGTATGAAAGGTTAAGTGAATTCTTACTAAGGAATGGCTTTCAAAAAGATAAAGTTGACATAACCTTATTCTTGAAATATTATGATCATGACATTTTAACTATGTAAATATATGTGGATGACATAGCATTTAGTTCTACTAATCAAAGTTATTGCTAAGAATTTTCTAATCTCATACAAGTAGAATTTGAGATATCGCTCATAAGAGAACTAAATTTCTTCTTGGGACTTCAAATTAAGTAAATTGACCATGGCATTTTGTTCATCAAGAAAAATATACCAAACAAATTTTGAAGAAATTCAATTTTGAAAATTCCAAAGGATCATCAACCCCAATAAGTATATCAACCAAGTTAGACTTAAAAGGCATCGGTAAGAAAGTAAATGAGAAGCTATATCGTAAATTAATTGGTTCCTTGTTATATCTTACTGCCTCTCACTCTGATATTTTGTTTAGTGTGTGTATATGTACAAGATTTTAGAGTGATCTAAAGGAAACATACCTATCTGCTATAAAGAAAATTTTCAAGAATATCCACAGTAGTGCAAAATTAGGAATTTGGTATCCTAAAAATTATAATTTTGATTTGATTAGATATTCATATGCTGATTATGCAGGCTATAAAGTGAATTGGAAGAACACTTATGGTACATGTTAGTTTTTAGGAGACAAATTAGTTTCTTGGTCTTCTAAGAAACAAAATTTTGTCACCCTCTCCACAACAAAAGCAGAATATGTTTCTATTGGTAATTGTAGTGCTCGGATTTTATGATTAAAGCAACAATTGTTAGATTATGGGTTATCTTATAAAAATATTCCTATTAAATGTGATGATACTAGTACTATAAACTTGACAAAAATCCAGTTCGTCATTCTCGATCTAGACATATTGAGATAAAACATCTTTTCATAAGAGATCATGTAAATAATGGAGATATCACAGTACATTTTGTACCAACTGATAATCAATTAGTAGATATATTTACTAAAACTCTTTAAAAAATTTGTTTTGAATATATCAGGAATGAGATAAGAGTTTGTAATCCTTTTTGTTAGATATTTATTTATTTATTTTACAAAATTTATTTTAATATATTGAAATTTGAAATGTAAAATATTAACTTATAAAATCTTAAAGATATCTTTTCTCTCTCCTATAGTGATTATTTTTCCATATTTTCCTACGTACAATCTGAAGCATGATTTTTTATTACCTATAATCATGCCTATTAAAAGCACATTTCTTTTTCGTGCTTAACAAAACTATAGCACGTTCTGTAGTTAGATTAACTCCCTCTCATGATCTTTTTAATATGCATCCATTTTCCCTTTTTTTAAATCCTTGCTTCTCTCTCTATCAAGCCATGCAACTGAAAGAGTCTACTCGACTTCAAACAGTCTTTCATAAGTCTAAGAAGAAATCACTAGCAGTTACTATGAATCTTCTTGATGAAACCTCTAACTCCACTAAAATGCTTCATAGTAACCCAACTAAGGCTATTCCTAAGTCAAATCCAAACCTGAATCCTAACCCTCATCTGAACCCTGCTACGAATCTTTGTTAAGATTCAGTTTTTGATCCAAAAAATATGGAGATTGTAGAAGGAAAGAGTAGTTCAAAAAGTATAGTCATAGGAACTGAGGTTTCTAAAGGAAAAACTCCCGAACAAGAAAGAAAGAAGAAAGCTTCTCAAAGGAGAAAATCAATAACAAAAGCAATGAAAAGATTTAACTTTGAAGTTTCTTCTAAAAAAACCAACAAAAGACCTTCTTGTGGTCAAAAAAAGAAGTAGTCTGAGGAGTTTGATGAAGATCAAAAAGAAAGTTAGAAAGTTGTTTGAAAGAGCAAAGGTAAACCTATTCAATTGAATTATTTTGATTTTCTATATTTTTCTAGGAACAGTTTATACTTTAATAAGATAGTAGATTTACTAGGGTATAAGAAATTGTGTGACATTGATGAAGTTGTGCATGGAGAAATTATTGTAGAATTTTATGAAAATGTGGATTTTAGTAGAAAGGATGTGGTAAAATCAAAAATTAAAAGTAAGAAAGTAGAAATAACTAGAAAAAATCTAATCAAATGTTTTGATTTAAAGGATGTGAAAGATAATGCAGAATTAGTTGGTTTATCTAAAAAGGATTTATTTACTTTATTGAATGATGGGGTTGAAGTAAGCAATGATAGGAATGTTTTAATATGTGATTTTGAGCTGATTGTGAGATTAATATATATTGTTAGTAAGTTGTATACTATACAAGAGGGGCAGTACCACAACTATATCTATTAAAGATGCTATAATTTTGTTGAGCATTAAATTGAAAAAGGATTTAGATATCCTTAGATAGATTTTGAGGCATATGAAATGGAATTAAGATAATAAACATTATGGATTAGTTCTTATGAGATTGCTAAAATTTAAGGGTATCAAGATTCCAAAAGTGTCAAAGATGCCCATTCCAAGCAAGAAAATTGGAGAGCTTGTTTTTTAACACATGGGAATTTTTGTCAAAAACAAGCTTGGGTTTACTGAAGATATGGCTCACTATATCCATCTAAACAACAAGACTAGGACGGTCAATTTTTTTTATTATGGAGCTAAGGGGGAAACAAAAGTTCGAAGAGCTAAATTTGATGATTTTGACCTCTTATAAAATGAGTCAGAAGATGAGAAAGAGGATTCCAAAGGAAAGGGTAACCAACTTGAGAGATCTAAGAAAAATCAGAAGAAGGATTATATACTAATGACAGGGGGAGATCTTCATCTTGGAAAAAGAAAAGCTAAAACAGTATAAGAAACTGAGTCAGAAAGTAACTTAGAACCTGCTCAGGTTACCCCAGGCCAAACATCTTCTAATCTACTAGGTATGAATAAGCTAGATTTGGAGAAGCTTATTACTAAAATTATATAGGAAAGGTTTAGTGAACAAAGCTTCAAGAAAAGACCAGTTCCAAAGCTAATGATAAAGATCCATTTCCTGATGTTTACCCTCCACCTCACAAGTCATCAATTCTTGATCAAATCCCTATTGAGCCTTCTGAATAGTCGATTCAACAAGTGCATCCTATTGTGCTTGAGCCAACAACTGATGTAGCTCCAAAGTCTTCTCTTGCATTGGTACCATATGTACCAATATCTATTCCTCCAAACATTCCTACTGAACATGTTCACACATCCTCAACAATTCAATCAAGTCCTCCCAAGAAATACATACGAACAAAAACTATAGCTCATAAGAAGATTAAGCCATAGAAGAAGAAGTGATCCCTCTAACTGTATTTTCTATAGTTGTGTCGGTGACTTGTTTTGTCCAAAGAAGTCTGCTTCTTTCTCTTTTCATGTTAGTTAGTTTTGCTATTAGGTATCTACATGTTAGTCTGGATATTTTAATCAAAACTTTTGTACCCTGCCCTTAATAGCATCATTCAATGAATTTCTGGTTTCTTTTATCCTTTTCACCTTTCAAGTATCTTATGTTTAGGAGGAAAAATTATATCTTCAAGATGATAATAGAAAGGGGGAGTAGTAAGAGACAAAAACACTAAAGTCAGAAAGTTTAAAATCAATTTCTGTTTATGTTTATGTTTATGATGATATATGTTGGATGTTTTTGTTTAAATGTTGTTTTGTTCATAAAGGGGGAGAATGTCGAGTTTTCCCTTAATATATTTTGATGATAACAAAAAGATTAGGATAAACTTAACAAGTTTATTAAGTTTGCAAGACATCCTAGAGAAAAGAAAGGTTAAGAAGGAAAATAAGATTGAAAATTATATGTTAGAATATTAGTCAAAAAGTATATGAGCAAAAGTAAGAGTTACATTTAATTGTACACCAATTTAAATTTAGAAGTTTGCCCTCAATTTTTTTTTTTAATCTAATTAAATTAAGTTAGATAAATATGTAGAAGCCCTAGCTCCACTTTATTGGACATATTTAGGTACTGTGTTCAATTTTGTTCCACTAATGTTAGATTTAGTGCAGAGGGATTCTAAGTTAGATTTAGTCCATAGGGATTCTAAGTTGAATTAATTTCAAATTTATAGAATGGTTAATTAAGGATTGAGCAATATATTCAAATAAAATTCAGACATGTCAGGAAGCTATGTCAAATAAGGTTCTACTCAAAATTCTACAAAGTTTGATGCAATTTTTTTTTTTTTATGAGTTTGTAGCTTGCTTATTGATAAAATTTTTAGGGATCTTAAGATATTTTGTTAAGGATAAGGTTAGATATTTTGGATAAATTCAACCAAATTTTTAGGATTTTTTAAATTTCAAAATTCAAATAAGATTTAGAAGATGTTAAATGGTTGTTCATGGTAGATATGCTTAATTAAGTGCCAAAATATTTTTGATGAGCCAACTTGATTTATCAAGATCTTATCATATTTTTTCGAACTTATCCATATGGTTGAGTAGTAATCTTCAAAGTTTTTGAATATAAAACATTCTAGAGATACTGAACACATCCTCATATGCAATAACTTTCAAATTACACAAGCTCAGTAAAGTAATAAATGAGGAACAACAGGAGTTAAGTTTTGAAACAAGATTTGGTTCCTATTTTTATGAGATTCTCTCTCTAAGAACAAAGATATTTGTATTTAGATAAAGCCTCCTTAAAGAAAAATTTGGAACTAGCCACTTCTTGATATTACACAGAAGATTGTTTTAAGATAAATTGAAACTACACAAGATTGACATACAGGAGTCAAGGAAAGAACTGAAATTCAAAAACATCTTTCACGAACATTGTCAGAACCTTAGTGAGAAACTGAGCGAAAACAATTTTCTTATTTCATTGTTATTGCATTTATGCAAATGTTGTAAAGAGATATTTAATTGTATTATCTTATTTTCTTTGTAAACATATTGATATTGTAAATTGAGTGTGAGGTTAGGGATTTCTTTGAGCATGTGTTTATCTTAGGAAGAGCTAGTGAGATAGGATAAAGAAGTGACTAGATATCATTGTAACCTCTTATTGATTTCTAATTAGTAAAAAGATTAGACTAGTGGAATGATATTGGTGAGAAGGACTAAGTCCCCAGTAGTGAAGCTAGAAGAAAGAAGTAGGTAAAAGGTTGAAACTCTATAAATTGATCACTTAATCTTTTTTCTCTCTACTTTATTTAGTTTTTTACCTTCATTGTCTAGGTTTTTATTTTCGCACCTTAAGTTAAACAATCAATTTTCAACTACTTATCATGTCATTTAAGCTATTAAGAGAGATTTTGTTTTTAAATAGAAAAAGTTTTAGTTTTTGCAAAAAATATCAATTCACCCTCCTCTTAATATCTTACACGAGACCTATAAGTACTTTTTAGGACATGTGTCATGCAAGCGTTGGGTCTCCTTTCTAGTAGAAGCAAACAAAGTTGTACTATGATGGTGAGGTGTCAAATAGAAAGAGAAGGCCTTCAAGCAGGTCGGCATCTAAGTTGGGTAACTTAGAAATAGGTTGGAAATAAGATGACCAAATAACCTAAGCTGCTTAGGCTCTTCAAGTAGATTAGTAGAACATTTTAGGATGGGCTCAATAGCTTGAATGAGAGACAAACAATGTGGTAGATAGTATAGGAAGTTGAGCATGAATATGCTTGTCCTTGATCAGCCTGCCATTAAGTATCCTTGTGGTTAAGCCTTATAGACCTAGAAGTCGACCTTAATGAATGGTCTAGAGCTTGATTTAGGTTGTTTAGAGGTCAGCGAGCGTAGCAGAGAGGTTGGATTCCCATTAGCGATGATAGTAGTAGCCAATGGTGGTGTGATTTTAATAAGGGTAAAAATGATACATAATCATGAAACCTATTCTCTATCCAAAGTGAATAAATCATACGAATGATGAAAGGTACTAGTTATTTCAAGTGTGAATAGAAAGGCCTCTTGAAATTGTTATTCCCAAGTCAAGTTTTAAGTAAACAAAAAAATAGACATTATTCTAAAATTAGCTAAAGTGAACAAGTAGTGGAACATATTTTCCTAACCATATAAAACACATAGCTTCTTAAATTAAGAAAATTAAATAAATATGTGTCATCATAGGAAACACAGGTAAATGTATCAAAAATTCCTTATACTTTAAGCTTTGTACAATCTCATCTTACACTTTTAATTTCAACAATTAAGTTAGAAATTTCTTTTGATTTTTATAGTGAAGTCTTCAAAACCTTTAATTTTTTGGATAACTTAGAAGTCATCTATATTTCCATCTAAAGCCATTAAATCTTCTATATTTAAAGTTATTTTATTCTTATTATTTTACACTAAAATTTAATTAAGTCTTTGAAGTTCTCCATGTTACCACACCATATTCTTCTACATATAGTCATACATCATGTGAAGTACTTAAAAGGGGACTTACTTAGTGCAACAACACAAATTTAAAATCATAAATGAGTTAGTTAGTGCAACAAGATAAATTTAAAAACTTAAATGAGTGGTTTGAAATGTAAAGGATTTAATTGAATTTTAACATAAACTTAGATGACCCAAATGACTCAATTAAAATATAAAGGGTTAAATTAACTTTTGATATAGATATAGCAGACTCTAAAATTAAAAATTTTTAATACCCTACTAATTCCAAAAGATTTTATAAGTTAACTTCTAAATAAAAGTTTTGGAGCTTGATTCTACAAACCTTAAAATTGTTAGGACTTCCAATACATGTATCCCCTTTTCGTATGATGACACATACTCTTCTTTTAAATTTATTTTCCATTATATAGTTCTTCAAGGGAAATTGAACTTAGGCATTTATTGCAATATCATCTATTTCATTAGGTTTTTCTTTTCTTTTCCACACTATATATGGGAAGGTTAGAGAGACTAAATCTCTTATATTCTATATATATAGATGATGTTTATACCATAAGAGCTATAACAACCTTTGTATTTGTTGAGCCTTAGTTGACTAAAGTAAAAAATATCTTAATTGAATATTTTTCAATAAAAATTGAATAAAGTCGTTGAGTATAATTATCAAGAAAGGGAAAAAAGAATAGGATGATCATGTAAATTACTAGAATGTATACGAATTAATGTGTAAACCTTTTGAAAACTAACTAGCCATATTTTAGTATAATTAACGATAAAAAGAAAGGAGAATCGTATAACTTTCTGAAATAATTGGTTAAGTATGAATATACCTTTAAACTTCCAAAGTATGTTTTTATCTTTATATAATTTGTAAATTGTGTAAACTATTCCCATAAACTTCAAAAAATTTTCCGGCCTCAAACTTTTTTAAAAGTTAGTATTTATCACCCTTAAAATAAGTGTATACCTCATTCCTTTTTCCCTAACCAGGCTACTATATATGAAATAAGTTTATATAAATGCTTATATAGCAATTTTGTAGTTAACTTAAGTAAATTTATCCACATATTTAAATTAAAGTAAGCTTTTATAGTTTTTTTTTTTCAACTTTGATTAATTTGATTCATTTAATATATTGGATAAATTAATATTTAAAAGAAAAAAATAAAAAAAAAATGGTTTCACACTTCTTTCAAAGATGGTAAGCATCGACTTTTGAAAAAGTAAAGAGGTTGCATAATTTTCAAAGCCAAGGTGCTACAAGCATTTTACCTAACTAAGCACTAAGGTTTTCTCGAATGCAAGAAAACTTGAGAAGAATGCAATTATTTTTTGTATTTCTAATTGATTTTTTTTTTTTTTTTTTACATGAGTGTATATTACATAGGAATATTCCCTCCCATGTGACTATATACTATAGGCATATGCTCATGTGCCACTCCACCAATTATGATACGAAAAAGAGAGAGAATACCAAAATGCGAGTCTTAAAAAAGGGCTTACTATAACATGGATGGGTTCTTCGAAGATGGCTACTAAAGAAAGGAAGAGTATAGGTTTGGTTGGAAAGAAACGTTAAAAGGAAATGAGAGGAAGTAAACCCATGAGCTACTCATGAATGTGGTGCACCACTTAAGTATAACATAGCCTACAACTCACCTAATGTGACTCACTAGTCCAAATCATAGGATTGCTTGCTGTATAACCTTGCTTAAGGGTTGATATGAGCTTCAAGGACATGTTCTCAACAATGGAGAAGGAAAACTTGCAAATCTCATTAATGATATGGAAAATTCTAATTGCAACAAATGCAATAAAAGGGTAATTATACTTAGCAATCCTAAGCTTACATTATATGTAGCATTTACTAAAAGGGAAATTTTCTATACAAACATAATTACAAAAATAGAAGGATAAATGTATAATCCTTCTAAAAGGAGAAGATTCACATGTCAAGGAGTGCGTCTGTAAAAGCTGAGACATGTTTCATGAGAGGAAAGGCCGACGATCCTATAAATAACAATTTCTATAGATTATGGATAAGATCAACATGATTAGCTCGCTTTGTAAGCTTGAAAATAAGCATTTGGAAGTCAGGGAATAGAATAGGGGGCATCCTTCAGAGCAAGTTAGGAGTCTAGTCATGGAGCTATAGTTAGCTTATGTTGGTTTAATTCTATTATAGTGGTACACCAGATAGCTCAGGAGCTTAATACACCAAACAAATCAGCTCTTTTAATGAGATTGGTACTCGTAACACTTGGTCAACTACTGAGAAAGTTATGTTAACCAGACCTCTTACTCTTCGTCGAGTGAAGGGTTCAGATGGAAGATTCCTATCAAGTTAATTACAGATATTGTAGTTCAAATATTGTATTTTTTTAAATATTATCTTTAATGCTATGCATTTAATATAGTGTGGCTTGGCTATTATGAGCCTTATTACAATGCAATTTTGGCCTACTAATTCTTGGCTTGGTCAAAGCTTATTACTAGCCCCTTAACTTCTGAACCCTCAATGGCAAAAGCAAACTAATTGAGTTTGAGTTCTAGTTCTCTTCCACTCAAACTCCTTACGCATGCAAACCCTAACCCCATTTTACCCTCTTGGCCTTTAATATCTCTTATCTACAAGGGTAAGTTGGGAAAGAGGATGCATAAATCAAATAAGTACTCCTAAGTTGCTTCCATTTTTGGTTGATCCTTTCACTACACTAAACCCATTTTATTAGCCACTCACTTTTTTTTCACCATCCTTTTGTCAAGAATCTACTTTAGCACTAATTCCTTGATCATGTTTGTAGGTGGATCAATAGTTAAAGTGAGTATGAAGCCAATGTTGCGCTTCAACTATGATACATGGAAAGTGGGACTGGTGGAGGCTTTAGGTGGTAACTTAAGTGGATAGCCAACCTCACCTATCTTGTCTTTGATTTTGTAGGGTCCATGGCATTTAGCCATCAATTTTTGTTTTTGTCTATCTTTAACACTTATCTAACTATAATGCTACAATCTAAGCCATACCAATTCCCTAATCTAAAAAACCCTATCCACTCTTTCTCTTATTTGCTTGTTGCTTCATTATATTCTATGTCTGGGTCAACTAGAATGTCAACATCTTAATCATATCCTCTCTCTCAATAAGCATTATGTCCACCAATTGATTCTTCAAATCCCCTACAATGTAAGGTTGATGCACTAGGTTAGGTAACCATATAGTGCTTTAAAAAGGGTAACTTTAGTGTAAGAATAGAAGTTGGTGTTGCACCACCACTTTGCTAAGGCTAGGTAATGGCTCCATCTTAGGATTCTCACTCATCATACACCTCAATTAGGTTCCTAAGCACTTGTTAACCATTTTGGTTTGGCCATCACTCTATGAGTCATAGGCTGTTGAATAGTGCAACTCAACCTCCTATAGCTTAAAAAATTCCCTCCAAAAGTTGCTCAAAAACACTGGATCCCTCTCACTAATTATATTCTTAAGAAGACTATAACTTAAAGACATGTTCCTTATGGGCAGCTGCAACTTGTTGGGCTATAAAGGGATGAGTCAAGCAAATAAAATGGTCTTATTTACCAAGCCAATCAACTACAACCATTATCATGTCCTTAGCATCAAATTTAGGTAAGCCTTCTATAAAGTTAAGGCTAACTTATATCCAAGATTCTTTGGAAATAGGTAAAGTTTAGTAGTAAACCAAGGGATGCCACATTTTTCCCTTTATGCCTTTGACATTCCCACATTGTCGTACATACTATCTCACCTCGTTCTCCAATTAAGGCCAGTTGAAAACTGAACTAAGTCGTTTATAAGTGGCATGCATTCTGAAGTGCCCCCCAATTGGGCTGACATGATATATTTTTAACAATTAGTTCCTTAATTCCTATTGAGGACCAAATACTATTTTTCCCTTCCTCTTCAAGATGTTCTTATCTAACAAAAAATGTCCACATTCTTGCTTGCTCTTTAACTTATCGATGATGTCTTGGTAGTTGTTAAGCAATTTCCAATTGTCGTTGTTTTTTTCAAGCAATTTCAAAGCTATTAGCTTAACACATAAGGTGTGCAATGGAGCTGTCTTGGCTTTGGATAGTGCATTCACTACATAATTTATCTTTCCATTTGAAAGTTGAATCTCATAGTCAAGTCCTAACAATTTGGTTATGTTGGCTTGAAAACATTGCTCAACTAAATATTTTAAGTTATGGTAGTCGGTCTTAATAATAAATTTATTCCCCATCAAGTAATGTCTCCACTTTCCTACTACATAAACAAGAGTTAGAAGCTCTTTCTCATATGTGGACAACCCCATCTGTCTTAGAGGTAAAACCTTACTTAAATAAGCGATCGAGTGGTTATCTTACATTGACAGCCCCTATCCCATCACTACATGCATCTGCTCCTAGAATAGAGCCCTTAAAGTAATCAAGTAGCCTTAAAACTGGTGATTGGGTTAATGTAGTCTTTAATATTTCTAATGCAACAGTAGCCTCATGGTTCCAACCTAACTACACGTTCCTTAACAATAGAGTGAGAGGCTTGGAAATAGATCCATATCTATGTATAAATCTATTATAGTACTCTATTAATCCAAGAAATCCTCTCAATTCCTTAAGAATGGTAATGATTGACCAATTCTTTGTTGACTCTATTTTCTTTGGGTCTATCGCAACATCTTATGAAATCACATGGCCTACGTTCTCAATTTTCTTGGTGCCAAAAACACACTTGCCGCATTCTAGATAAATTCTTTCCTTCCTTAATTTTTTGAATATAACCCATAGATGAGCAACATGTTCCTCCTTAGTTCAACTATAAACCAAGATATCATTGAAGAAGAACAAAACATATTTTCTCAAATAATCTTTAAACATGTGATTCATTAAGGCTTAGAATGTGGAGGAGGCGTTAATCAACTCGAAGGGTATGATCACAAATTCATAGTGCCCTTCATGTGTTTTGAATATCGTCTTGTAGATGTCCTCTAGACTCATTTTGATTTGATGATATATAAACCAGATAAGATCTAAATTGGTTATACTTTATTTGATGATTTTTTATAATTTTCCCTTGAAATTTGAGTTTGTTTTTAGATAATAATATTTAATTGAATAAAATTTTATTTTTGAGGTTTTGAAATGATCTACACGAGAAAAAGAGAAGATAAAAACAAATTTTACTCAAATTGGAGTTAAAATGAGCAAGTTATGAAGATTTGAAGATCGACACAATCAAACGACATGACTATATTGTTTCCAAGAGAATTTAGAGCTTATTTTCTACTGTCACAGCCTAGTACATGACCAAATGACACATCTATGTCCTCAGTTGTGTAGTTTCCAATTAAAAAAAAAAAAAGATGCAATCGTGAATCATAGTCAAGAACATAACCAAAAGATACGGTTATATTATTTTCAACCGACCTATTTTTTTATTCACTTCTTATATAAGGTCTTGTTAGGGTTTGTTTTAAAGATAACTTTCTAAGCACGACTTTTAGAAAGTTTTTGAAGTTAAGAACATTCAAGAGAATAAGAAGAAGAGATGGCTTCAAGATTTAATTTTATTCAGATTTCATGATTATTTCTTTTACTCTTTTCTATGCTTTGATTTTATATTCTTATTTTACGATGTATGTGATATGATTATTATTTGATTCTTTAGTTTTTTCTTGATTCAATTATGTATATTTCATGAATTAGGTTATTATTTCTGCAAGTAGTAATCTAGAGTTCAATATCTTATAAAAGAATCGAGAGATTTCTTATAAGATTATAACTAAGTATAGTTGATGAGGGTTGTTGCAAGATTAGAGATAATTTACAAGATCCTTATAGAGTTTTGAATTAAAGCATAAAGAATTTGTTGTTCAATAATACAATCTTAGATCATACCATTGAGAAGAGATTCTAATAGGTGATTTTAGGGTTGGGGTTAATATTAATTAGCTTAAGAAAGTGATTAACTTTAGTAAAAAATTCTCTTGATCAAAAAAGATTAAGAAATAAATTATCTTTAATGGAATTTACATATTAGATTTAGGGAAAGCAAAGATCTAAATACAGTTTTTTAATATTGAAATAGTTTATACTTCTATTGCTTTCTTGATAAGTTCTTAAATGATTCTAAACTAGTTTTTAATTTAGTAATTGCTACAATTAGATTAGATACTTTAAATTCTCAAACTCAAATTCATAGGTTAGATAATAAAGATCTTGTAAGTATTAGTAGTTAAAGTCACTAAGGGATCGACATTATCGTAGGTCAACTTACGTATATCCACTTACCCCATGTAGCTCATCAAATATGTCTTTTATAATAGGTATAAGGAAGTGGTCCTTGATAGTATATTTGTTAAGTTCCCTATAGTCAATGCATATTCTTCAAGTATTATCCTTACTCTTCACTAGTACCACAAGTGAACTAAAAGGACTTTGACTTGGTCTAATTGATTTTGCTATTCAACATTTCCTAACCATATCTTCAAGGACATTTTTTTGCATTATTGAGTGCCTATAGGGCTTAATGTCAACTAGCTTTATCCCATCTTGTAAGCAAATTCTATGGTTGAAAACTCCATCTAAAGGCTAACTTGTCAGCTCTTGAAAGATGTCATGAAATTCTTCCAATAAATCCAATAATTCTAGCCACAATCACATATACCCACTATCTTCATTATCTAACTTCCTACCACAGACTACCCAATATCGTACTTGTATAGGAGTAGAGGAAGCTAACAATTTAGATAAAGTTGTACATCCTTTTTACATTACTTCTCCCTTTCAACCTATAGTGAATAATGATGCTACTACCATATAAATTCCATGGTAAGGTCCCTAAAATTCCATTGTGTAGTCCCTAACGTCATCAGTTAAGTTACTCTAAGGATGAGATTATATCCAGCCAAACTAAGTAGGAATACTTTAGCTTCAAATTCTTGTCCTTGGATTCGCCATATGAATTTGTCAATCTTGGCATTGCTCATGACACTTGACTCCTTAAACCAAACATGCATCTATAAAGTTCAAGGAACCTCCACTATTAATCAAAATATCTGGCCTCCATTTTCTATAAAACCTTGTCATGTTCATGCACCCAATACTTTCAAACTTCTCACCCTTGATGGAACATAGGGTAAATTTTGACAAATCAGTTTCCAATTCTTTAGTCATTTCAATCCCTTCTTCAATCTCTACCTCTTCTTCCTTATCATCTACTACTAACATAGGCACTTGTTCTTACACCTATTATTTGGCCTAAATGTTTCATCATACCAAAAACATAACTTTTTTCTTCCTCTTCTCCTCTAGCTATTTGAGGCTCATCTTTTTAGTAAACCATAGGTGAAATTAGGTGTAACAAGTTTAGTAAGGTATTTAGGGTATGGGTGTGGGATTGGTTTTTATGGTGGTGTTTGGTTTAGTAACGTTTAAAAGGAATGTCGTTGGTTTCGTACTATTTTAAGGTTTTTCTTATATGAAAGGAGGTGAGTTTCTTATAGCTTAGCAAAGGTTGTGCTGTCTCATAGGTTATTAGGCTTAAACATGTGAATTAGGTATTGAATGGTGGTGTCTAATCTAGTGAGGAAGAGGCTAACATGGTGATGTTCAAGTAACTGTACCAGTATGGAGAGGTGTTCAAACTCCTTAACATAGTCCTATAAGCTTCCCCTTTGATATGTTCCTTCATCTCACCCATTAGGTCCTCAAAAGCCTTGTCAGTAAACCTACTTTGCATGGAAACCACTAGCTCAGCCCAAGTCAAATTCTAAGCATCATTATAGGTTTAAGTGTAGTGATAGTTTTATTGCAAAGCCTTCCCTTCAAAATACATAGAGGTTAATTTAAGCTTTCAATCCTCAAGTGTTCTCTCTAAGGAAAAATATTGCTCCACCTTGTATAACAGATCTTTTAAGCCTTCACCATGGAATAAGAAAATCTCCAAGCCTAGTACAGTAGTTGGCGACATGCGTTTAGGTAATGTTTGTACAAAGTTACTTAAATTTATAAGAATAGCTACCATGGGTAACTTGCCATATTCTAGTATTAATGAACTAAAAGCTTGATATTTCTTCACTTGCTTAGCTTTAACCTCTATAATATCTTGACCATATTTAGCTAAACACTCTTACATCAATTTAAAAATGTCACAAATGGGTTTCATGTTGGCCTACTACTTTGGATCCAATTCATCCAATTCTATCGACATTTTCGCCTCCAAAGGTAAGGCTTCAGCACATAAAACTCAGTAATACCGAAAAGATTAGTACTCGAATACAAGCACTAAGGTTTTCTCAGATGTAAAAAATCTTAGGAGGAACATAATTTTTTTTATTCTTTTGTACTTTTGATTTATTTTTTTATTACATGAACATATATATTATAAAAGAATATTCCCTCCAACGTAACTATACAATATGGGCATGTGCTCCTGTGCCACCTTACCCAATTAGTTATAGATATTGTATTTTTCTAAATATTGTCTATAATGCTACATATCTAATATAATATGGTCTAGCTATTATGAGCCTTACTATAATGCAACTTTGACCTACTAATTCTCAACTCAAGCTAGGCCTATTACGGGCCCTTTAACTTCGAAACCCTTAGTGGCACGAGCAAACTAAGCAAGTTTTGAGTTCTAGTTCTCTTCCACTCGAACTCCTCATACATGCAAAGCCCAACCCTATTTCACATAACCTAACTAGGTTGTAATACACTCCATATGTTGAGTGCAACCTTAGGTTTCAACCAACTCATTTGAGTGGTCTACATGAGCCAACAAGGGTTGGCCAGTAACATAGGTTTTGAAGGTTACCACCCATGACCAACTTGGTAGTTAACAAGGAAAAAAAAAACGAAAGAAAAGAAATGAAGGAAAGAAAAAGGCATTTTGTGGGTTAAAATCGTCGAAGATCACCATCCAAAAATGGATTTGTCGACCGACCCATGATCCGTAAGCTATTATTAATGTTCCTTTTGCCTATATTGAAACAGCCAAACGAAAATCAAGCCACCTCCGCTTGGTGGGCTCCGATTAGTTAATGCTATCGCACTTCTTCCAACTCCACTCAAGCACTAGCTCGTGTATGTGTATTCATTCATCCAGTAGAACTTGCAAATAATTCATGATGCGATCGTTGTCTTTTTAATCATGTAAAGCACTTATAATAGCTCGGATTGTACGTCTAAGAACTGTAGATTTACATAAATGTCTTGAATGACGGACAGCAGCTACATAAAAGATGACCACACTGGATGTGACATTCCATTTTAGTCATTTAGTCTAAAATCCGAGATGGACCTCCATCATACAAATCATCGACAATGCATATATGAGTGTGTGTGTGTGAGAGAGAGAGTTTTCTAGTCTCAAAAGGGTAAAAATATAGGTAAACCACTAATATACCTATTTTTAGCAATACCTTTTATTAAGAACGTAACACAAAAATAGTAAGACCGTGCAGTCCCCCATATAGAGAACATGCAATCCCACTATTCTTAAGTGCTACACCTTGAATAAAGATTCCTGCTATAATTAGCGGTACTCTCTCAAACGAACTAAAAATGGTTTTAAATAGACCAATATTCGGCAAAAGTTTAAAGGGAACAAGACACACCAAGACAAGAAAAATTAGAGACAAGCACAATGTTTTCTGGCCACTTAAGAGTCGGTCCAAGATACTTCACAGAAATGGGTACAAACAGGCCATCTTAAATAAATAAGCCCAAGGAGGGCAAATACACAATCAAACTAGTGAATCTGCAGCCAAGTTCTAGTACAGCATCTCGGTGGACAAGGGATCCTTTTTATAGTAGATGTAATAACTATATTGAAAGTAACCTAAAGAGATTTAAATGATTTTAATTCAGTTTTTGGGAGAAAAAAGATCGATCCAACCCTTTTCTACTATAACAATTTGCTAACAGCATAATAGCATTAGATTATATGAACAAATGTAATAACTCAAACATGTTCAAGTTATTCGAGGTATCACTCCATAGACAGCACAGATATGTGCCCTGTCTAACTTCCACTATGGTGAATGAGCCTCACCAGTGTAGCAGCTACAGATGTGTCTTCACAATCATTTGATGAATGGAAGTGGTAGGTTAAAGAATTAACCATCAAACATCTATAAAATAGCATTGAAGATCCTAGACAGATGGAAGAGTCACCTTTTCCAGTGACTTGTAATTTCAACTGTACAGACAAACCTGACATCTTTTTGCAACTCAGCATAATAAAAGCCATCAACAGATTCTAAAACATGAATGAGATGGCACGAGAGAAAGGAAATTTTCCTCCACAAGTCATCAACACAGTTTAGATAAGGCATATAAACTTTCCTTTTACCTGTCAGAAAATAGAAATGTTAGCACTCACAAGATATTATATATCAACTGAAATTATTTGTAGGCCATCAATATGAAAACAGCTGGTAGAAACTTGTTTTCTATTTACATGTACTCTACTAATGTATTTTTGTTTTGAGAGTTTCTGTGTATGAGAGGGAGATTCTTAGTACCGTTACAGATGTAAGAGTTTGAACTGAAACAAAACTATCTCATATAAAAGTTTTTTTTTTTTTTTTTTTTTCCTCTTTCCTTCCCTCTAGCAAAACACATCAATATTCCCGCCAATGTGTAGGTTGACATATCGACTAAAACTCATGACATGGAACCATAAATCAGATGCTATGTGAAGGCCATATGAATTAGAAGTTAGAATTTTTGGTTCTAATACAATGTTAAATGTCAATTGAATGTATAACCAGTTAATCTAGAAGCTTCCACTGATATTTTAGATCTCATCACATTCCTTTATGACAGGTTGCTTAAAACCCATCAGATGGAATGACTTAGCAGAGAGTTAAATTACGATGTGAGGGGCTTGAACTTCAGAGATCACATTCTAAGCTTGTATCTATCTATGCTGTTATATTTTATACTTCAACTATAAAAGGATTCAAATTGTAATTCAAGCACAAATAGAAAAAATAAAAATACTGACTAATGGAAAAATTTGCAATTCATATTTTACTCTAAGTAAATGTAAGGCAACATGATTGAGATATTCTCCTTTCATAGATACTCCATCATTGCAGATGTTGGATGTAGAGGAAAAGGTCATTTTCTGACCAGACTTAGATTCTCCAGTTTGTGGAAACGTGTTTCTTAAAAAATATTTCCATATTACCTTGATTACTGCCAGCATGACAACATTTGTTAAGGAAAAAGATAGCAACAATCTATGGAAACCAAGCAAAGATTATCTTGCATCAGGATCTCAAACTGTTTAATAAAAAGTAGAAAAAGGGGAGAGCAATATACCACTTAATCTGGGCACCCTGGTTTTTCAGCCTGTCCACGGTTACTAGTTTATCTATACAGGAGGGAATTCCACCTCGTCTGAGCTTTCCTCAAAAATTATATAGCCTGAATCTTGGGAGTCCTCATTACTGCCACCTTGATCACTATTATAGCTGCTTTCTGTAGAATCTATAGATGGTGAGCTATCTGATGTATGTCTATTCAAGATTGGCGACAAGCTGATGTCACTGTTTAGGTCACTATCAATCATTTGTTCCATCTCAATAAAACTGCAGAAAGTTAATTTTTCAACCATTAAGGGAATCATACATCAAAGTCCCTTTCAAGTTTCATAGTTATAAACCAACCTTTCTGATGGGAACTCAGCCAACAGACAGATATCAGGCCTTTCTTCAGCTACCTGCTTCATAGGAATGCAGCTGCATACGTGAAAAAATATTTTACCATTTCTTTTCAAAGAGATTTCTTTGATAATAGTTGTACAACCAAGTTTGTTCTGCTTGAAACAGAAAAGTTGCAGTATTAATAACCTTTTCATATGATTGATCTAAGAGGGAAACTGTTTTACCTGGAGGAGTAGCATCTATTGTACCAATCATTTTCAGAGGCTAAGCCTTCTCTATTTGATATGTCCTATAAGCCAAACAAAAACAAAAAGATTAAAGACGGAACAAACGAACAAACAAAAATAACGGATGAGCCATTCCACATACTACATATTTGAGAAACTTGAAATCTCCAGCAAGAACTGCATTTAGAAACCAGGCAACCTCTGTCTGCAGAAAGATCAATTTTAGACACAGAAGGTTGTCACAAAATATAGGATTAAGAGGAAGGGGACACATCCTATTCCTCACCTCTTTCAAGTGCATACAGTCACGTAAAATCAGAATCTCCAGTAAATTACCACCAGAGCTGTTACCAAGGTTTCTTAAGAAGGTAAAAGGAAAAAAGAAAAGAACATTATAAATACGGAAAGAATGAAAAAGAACGGTTCAAGCAAATAAATAAAAGACTATATGCAAGCCCAGTTATGGACACGAAATACCACTTCCAAGGCATCAACTGACCTCAAAAAACTTCCTGTGATGGAATATGACGTTGAAAAATCGGCATATCTTAGCTTTCGAAATCCCTATACATCGACCAAAAATATATAACTAGATCAGAAATAATAGTTGATTCACAAATGGCAACTATTGACTAATGTCATGTAATCAGACTCCATTTTCATTCAGATAAAACTGACATATACGCTGTGGGAAATTCATCAAAGACATGAGATAACAATAACAGGTAACTATGATAAATCAAAGTTGAGTTGTCTTTCATTTTGGTTAGTAAATCAAAGGTATGCTTTCATTAAAACTTCAGTTTCATGTAAAGATGACTAATTTGCCTTGTTTACAGTATCGAAGGCAAATATCAATAGAAGGGTGCTTTTAGAAAGAGAATTGTGTGGTAGGTCATTGTGGTAACGGCATATCAGGAAAGCTAACAACAGAGTACAACACAATGTACAAATGAGATAAGACTAAAAGAGGGCATTGAGTAGCATGATACTCTGATTAAGCAAATCAATCCTCCGTTATGCTGATAATTGTACCAATAACTTTTTTTTTAGCATAGTTAAAAAGAAAAAAAAAAAATGAATCTAGTGGTTGAATTCAATTTATATAAAAAATGAATGTAATTACATAGTTTATAAATTTAATACAACATTTATCAAGAACATAATCTAGTCTAAGAAATAAGCTGTCCCACATTCTCACACATCAATCCAAACTCCAAAGAATCATCTTCAACCTTGTGAAAACCTTCAAATATGTGGTCCGAAGCTGTGATTTACCAGCCTCCACACTACAACACATACCTTCTCTCTCTTATCCACTCCTCTCAAACACACCAAATGGAATTTTTAGAGAAGTCTCCATACTCCAGGAATCCATCTTGTAAAGTTGTCTCCACTATTGCCAGAGAAGCTTAATCTATCACCCTTAGTGGAAATTCCAACCATTCAAGCATCAATCTTTTAGTAGTAATTCTACTTCCATTGCTATTTTGTGTGTCATAGAGGAATACCCATCAAGATAAACGTATGCATATTGGATATTTTTCCAATGAATGAATATCTACTGGAGAGACGAGTTCTTCTTTTGTTTCTTTACTGTAAATTAGTATTGATAAGATAAGTATCAAGCCTAATTTTCTTATAATTTCATCTTAATTTTCTGGGTGCTTTTGTTGTTAGGAAAACACTTTTCAAATAATGTTGGTAAAATTTATCACAATCTGATTTTCCAAAATTTTTTTATTTCTTTTATTATTTTATTTAACTTACATATATTTAATAATATTATCTATTTAAATTAATTATTATCAACTAAACAAGAGTTGCCACCAACAATGGATAGAAAATTTAAGGAAGTTAACAGAAGTCCTAATTTGTAAAATTTGAACTTGAGACTCAAACATAAAAGTAGGTAAGCATTAAAGACTAAAAAATGCATTTTTCCCTATTTTTTATCCTTATTATAACATTGCAGACATCCTAATCTAATAGACCAAAAGTCATTTCATTTGCAGTAGAAATACAACTAACAAGTTAATGTCTTTCTAGTAGAAGCATGACCTAAAATTTTGTAGATATCCTAAACAATGAGGTTATTATCTATCTGAGGAGCATGAAGTCCGTTTGATAGAACAGGCTATTAAACAGTAATCTTTAGCTTGTTCTCTAAATGCATACAACTGACAGCAATAATTTGGTAAGACTGCCTTAGCACATAATCAGTACAGAAATTGAATCTAATGCGTCATTCCAAACAATAAACAAATGCACATCTCATGGAAATCAAAATGAATAATTTAGAGTATCAAATGAAATCTACAAAAGTCCTGACCATAAGTATTCTCACCTTAACAAGTGTTCTAACTTTACAATCATGCAGTTTAAACCCTCTAAGAGACAGTGAAGCTAGCTGAGGACAATTGTTAACCAGATCAACACAAGTAGGTGATTTAAGACTATCATCTCTACCTGAAACAAAAGAAATGCTAATTAAGGCAATTTCCAGAGGAAGAAGAGAGATGATTTCCATGCTATGAAAACAACTGACCTGTTTTTGAAGATTCAAAGAATAAACGCTCTATCATGTGGCAATTCTTCCCCACAGAACATAAGATTTGTCTCAATTCAACATGACTGTTAATTTTTCCACCCAAAAAAAAAAAAAAGGAAGAAGAAGACAAGCGTTAAAACAAGCTACTTTAAGGAATGCACGAAAAAAAAGCACGCAAACTAGCAAAGTACGATGAAACAGTGTCAAAACAAAAATTAGTGTTAGAATATCAAATAAATCAGGGTACACAAGCAAAGACATAGTCCAATAACATGAAAGTAGTCAAGAAAGCAATTACAGGTTCAATAAGGCATGCATCAAGCAGCAAGAAAAATAAGAAACAAGAAGAACAGTTCAAGGACAATACTAGGTCTCTAGTAACTTACAGGCTAACAATTTCCAGATCAAGTAGAGATGGGCATGCAGATAAAGCCGCACAAAGCGATGCACTGTCCATTCTATCAATGTTATACAGGTGTAACCTCCTTAATAGAGTCCTATGGCAAAATAATATTAATAATAATTTCCAATAAATAGAAGGATTGTGTCACAAAGAACTTCTGATGGACCAAAAAACTTAAATCCATACCCAGGAGCACCTCCATCGCCAATTAAAGGGCTCAAGCATGTTCTGGTCAGGATTGGTGACTCTTTCCCTTGTCTTGTCTTCTTCTCATTCCATGAGAAATTAGAAGCATCAACAGAATTCCTGATGGTATAAACTAATGGCTCACATGGTTCAGGTGAGAAAGTTGGACCAGGTACTATTCCAAGTTTCAAGGACCTAACACCAAAGAGATGATATTAACTAAAAATAGTAAACAGCTTTTTTTTTTCTTTTTTTTTTTTTGAGGGTTGTGGTGTAAATAAAATAGCACAGCACATTGCTTGACATGAAAAAAGAAATGGATGAAAGAAGCCCATAAATTCACATAATTAAGAGCTGATGGCTGCAAGTTGTGTGCAAGGATTAACAACTAGATCAGCACAAAATCACCTATTTGTCCCTCAACCCCTATTTTTCTCTGAAGTAAAAACCCTATAGATATTGCCAACAAATTAGCTACTTTCTCATGCACAACGATTATTCATAAACATATTAGAACATACTTGCTGAAAATGGTTTAATAGAACCAATTTGTAAAAATGAAATTATTGGTTAATTACTAAGATTATACTATACAAAAAGGAATTCAAGGGGACATGCTTAAAAGAATATACAAAACCATGCAGAATGATTTTGTAGCTACAAGTTTTCTTTATATAAAAAAAAAGAGTAGGATAATTGCTATAGAAAGAACGTATCTTTGCTTCCAAATATAAATAAAGGATGTACTTTTTAAGTGATACGAATTGTAAATATATGTTATAACATATAGTGTATACGTCTGCCACTACATTTTAATAGAAGATAAATGTTACAATACCTGGCATATATAAAGGAGTTTGCCTACAACTACAAAGAGGATGTACTTGTGACAATGCTGATACAATTATAATGGATAATTAACAACATCATTGGTATAAATCACATGTTGAAAGCAAAATTCATCACCAGTTTACGTCAAGTAAAAATGCATATCGTCTGTTTACACTTAAAAGCAAGCAAACATCCTTTCCAATCACCTAAAAAGGCTCATATATTACATTGTTTTATGTTTTTAATTTCCTTTTGTAATTGAGTCCTGAGGACAGTTGAAAGCTTCATACCGAAGGGCTTTTCCAGCTCGTTGGATCATGGTGGACACTACTGCATTATTAACCTTTGGAACAACGGTGGTTAAGTCAATATTGGCATAGCATAAAGGATCCATTGCACACTTGTTAAACATTGAACAAGTTGCTGCAGCGTAGCACAGGCTTTGTGTATCAAGCATGGAAAACACCTGCCATTACAAGTCTTCAATTCAGCAGAAAGCAAGCATCAAATCTTTTTCCTTTTCTGTACAAATAGAGGATCATGGTTGTAATTGGATGGGTTGCCCCAAGTAGTGCCTTTAATGTTTTTTGATCATGGAACCTTGTGCAATTTATAAGACAAAAAATTTTCCTAAGCATTAACTACTAGACCAAATCCCACATACATTTCAGTCCAACATGGACAAATAAAGATTGTAATCCAGCAAGAAACAAGCATCAAAATACCACTGCATGGATCATACATATCCAGACAATTTGGCCAAATAACAACTTAACATGGGATGTCAAACCATAATCATCAGAAACCGGTGAAGAAATTTTGATGTGCCTAGGAAGGCACAATCTGTCGGTGAAGTCAGATTTGTTGCTTCCCAGAAACTTTGACAGATAAAGTAGTGTTTTTGCTGTTCTGTATGTATGCTAAACAGATGAAACAAAAGGGCTATGAATGTTTTATGGAAAGGATATTATGCATCAATCCTAGTCAAACTAAGACTAAATGTAAAATTCGTATAACACACAATCTCAAAAGTAATCACTGATCAATAAGGAACCAATATAACATATGGATCTAATTAACCCAAGTTTTTTGGGTAAGCTAATTAACCTGAGTTTGCCACAACTAAATTTCATTATTGATAAAACAATTGTTAATACAACCGATGACAAGCTTACATAACCTTACTGTGCATTATGAGGCCAAAAATATAAATAATGAAGATTAATTAATTAAAATAAATAAAAGATGTAGATGTGTCATTTAGAGGGGACTCAAGGTATTGCTATGAAGTTCCACAATAGCTAAACTCTTCCAGGAACTTCGCTAGAAAGTCTTTCCTTGGTATTCGAATGAAATCACTTTGATTTAATGCCTCTATGTAAAACAAAATCCTCCTAATGGACCTCTATTCTACTCTTCTCTTCTTAGCAACAGAAATTAATTGGTTTTTTATTGTTTCCCTATCATACTGCCGAAAAAATGTACAATGATTCAAGACCTAATTCCAATCAGTTCATCAAGATTGGCAATGATTCAACATCAAATGCTTCCCAATGTGTCTGAACTATTCAAGAGTGTTGCAAGCTAAGCCTGATAAACTTCTGTTTCAACTTTTCTGCTTCCATAAAGTGATCTAATCACTCCTTACTTCCTTGGGACTTTTTGGCAACAAAAGTATCCACTGACCATCTTTCTGGAATGTGTAATTGTGTATATGCTCTATAATCCATCATAAATAGCTCGGTGATCATTTTTCTTTCTTTTTTTTTTCTTTTTTTCTTTCTTTTGATACACTCGGTGATCATATTGCTGTAGCTTTCCCAACAACAAATGAGTAACATCCATTAGAACTACATTATCTCATCAAAATATAATACCCTAAAAGATAGGGGAACCTGCATCTGTTTCTAGAGATCCATAATGATGTGACCTGGGGTCTGTAACACAGTGGTTCAAGCCAACGCAAAGATTGAAGTGCAAAATATTGAGGAAAAGAAACAAAAAGTAGCTTCATAGATGCACGGGCATGGCATGGGCATGTAGGGTCTTATGTATCTTTTGGATATGATAAATTAACACATAAAGGGGCATGGCACGAGTGTGTAGGAAAGAAGCATGGCACAGGTGTATAGGCAAAAGAAATGGCACAACGTATATTGCTTTGGGCATGTACTGCTTTGATAGGCTATGTGTTTGAAAATCACGAGTTCTTGGCACAGAGTGTCCTATTCCTTTAGGGTCATGTGCCTTATGTTTATTATAGACTTGTATAATTTCTTTATTTTCCTTGTTTTAGCTATTTACGTCACAGTCACAAGGGTAGATAAGTATTTAAACTATTGCATCCATTGTAACACTAAGTTTCATCCAAAAAAAAGTTTGACCTATTCAATTTTCAATATTAAATCTATATTCTCTTCCAAGAGTAAAACTAGCCAATATTGCTATACATCAAATCTTATTGATCAGATGTCCCAAATGGTTGTGGCGATTGACTCTAATTTGATTATCTCGTAAGTAATATCGAGGTGTTTGGGTTAGAGCCATTGTAATCTGACAATTTGAGAAATATTAATCCAGGATTCACAACATCCCAGTGCAATTATTGATTGTGCTTAACATTCTGATTTTTTATTTCATGATTAATAGTAAACTACAGAAACATGTAAAAATCCTACCTTTTTTAATTAGTTCATTGCTGCACTGATTTCATTAATTGTGCCTCGATTCATCATTGGATCTAGCTCACATCATATAACTCTTGTTATTTAATTAGTATAGCTTATATGATTATGGATGCATATTAGCCTTCAATCCCAGATTCTCCACTGTAATAGCATAAGCGACATTAGTGTAACTTCCCCCATCTATTATTAAAGTACATATCTTCCCTACCACAAGACATTACCTATGAAATAAATTGTCCCTGCTCATTGTCTAATACAGCTTGTCCGGTCAAAGTTCTTTCAATGACTAACAATAAGCCTCCTTCACATTTAACTCTGTCTTTCATGCCATCGCTTTCTTTACTCTCATCTATCCCTGCTGCATTCAGTTGCTCCTCAACCTCACTCGCTACACCCATATCAGCTATAAATCTCTTTGCAACCAACACTTGTTCATTTGGGCACTAGAATCATAATGCATACAGCCTAAACATTTAAAAAATATCTCACTACCCAACAGTGCTTCTACTCCATCTCCCTGCTATCCATCAATAGAGGAGTATTGCCCCTAATTTTCTCACCTCTCTCCACATCACACCTATCATCAACACTCTTCTTTACAACTGGAACCCTATCAATGACAGTGGGCCCCTACCAGTTATGTTTAGTGGTCACTATGTCTGCTTTCTCTTTAATACTCTGTTCAACCACATCTATGAAAGTGTTATATTCTTGCAAATCTACTTCACTAGAGATTTATTTAAATCCACTAATAAAATCTGAAAATGGTCTATTCTAACAGTTCAATAACCTTAACTTAATTTGCAGCTTTGAAACTCCAACACAATCTTCAACATTCATTCCACCTGCCTCATTTTTTTTTTTTTCCTTAATATGGGCACCTGCCTCAAGGTTTGAGGCTGCAAGAACATACCTTGCCTATAATACTCTAGCACAAATCATCTTTGCATAAGGTTTTTCATCAATCTCTGTGTGCTAATATTTTCCTTCCCTTTTCTACTTTTCGAGGTTGTCACATTTTGCTGCCACAAGCTAGCATATTTAGCAAATTCTAAGGATGCAAGTGAGTTCATCATAACCATGACACTCAAATATTTTTGTCAACCCTTGATATCCTGTCTAGAAATTATCTGGGCAAACTGTAGCCCCTAAAAGAAGAAATTCTTAATTTAATAATATCCAATCCCCTATTCTATTTACAATGCTCAGCTACTTTCCTTATATTAAAATTATCATCACCATGCTCTTAACTCCTCAACCCCTCTTTTTACCCCATCACGATCCCCTTGCATAGCCCCTCTTTGTTCACCCACACTCAACATTGCTCGGTCAAGTACACTAACATAAGCCTCATAAATGCAAACAACTCCTGAAACTGCTGCTCTATATTACCCATCCTTCTCTCTACATCATTCACAAAACTCATCCTAGAGCTATTCATAATCTCACTCAACACAGTTATGGCAACATAATCGCCACAACACACTTGATTGCACTATTTTCCAATAAATTTAAGAAAGCAGCCAACATCACCATTTCCCCCAAATCAATTCACAAGAATCCTCATTCCACTTCTCAAACAATTAAGAAAAATTTTCAAAGAGATTTTCCAAATGTAGCTATAATCTGATACCAATTATGATGTACCTAGAAAGGCACAATCAGTCTCTAATGCCATATTTGTCATCTCACAGAAGCTTTGACTAAAAAAAGTAGTGTTTATGGTGCTCTGGATATTTAATAGACAAATAAAATTGAGGGGTACGAACATTTATGGAAAAGATATTATGCACCAATCATGAACTTGATCTAAGACTAGATTTAAGGCTAACATGCCACACAATCTCAGAAACAATCAAGAACTAGTAAGGAACCAATTTGACACATATGATCTAACTGACGGGTATTTGCCCTAATCTATAAAAATTGATAATGAGAAAGCAATAGAAAGAAAAAGGTCTGCTAAATTTCAACATTGATGAAACAATAGTCAAAAGTTTCAAAGATGTCTAATAAGGCTGATAACAAGCTTAAGAACCCTAATTCGGATGGTTACAAATAAAAATGTAAATAATAAAAATAAATTAACTAAAATAATTAAGAGACATAAAGACAGCACGAAGACCATTTGAACAAAGTTCAATGGTAACTAAACCCTTCGAGAAACTGGCAACTGTTCAAAAAGTTCAATGAACGATCTTCCTTCTTGTCCAGTCTTCTTATCTATAGAAATAGATTTTTTCATTTTATTGTTTACTTTTCATCCCTCGCCCCATTCAAGATGTTATGGGACAAGAGTCCCATTAAATTGTTCTAATTTCTTTTCATTCCAAGATAAAAATGTCCCCGTCCAAGAGCGGTCTTAAGGAAAACAATTGTCCCCGTAATGAAATGTTCATAAAGCACATCAATTGACAGATTCAAGCTTAAATGTAATACGCAGTCCATTTAGAGAAAAGTAATCGAAACAATGCTCTAATAGGAAGTATCAAGTTCACAAGGAGAGAGCTGCAATCCTTACTAAAATTGATGTGTCACTTCAGAATCTAATATAGGCATCATATCTAATATAGCTACGACATAGCCATCATGAAAGGAAAAAACTGAAGACATTTAGTGATTACCAAAAGAATACGAGAGACGTACTTTGATAGTGAGATCCGGAGGCAAGGGCCAAACGAGAGCATTAAGCTTGGTGGCACGTTTCCTGGCGGATCGGTTGGCCGCTTGGAGAATGAAAGAGCCTAAATTGAGAGCTCGACCGATGAGAAGAGTCTGTTCGGAATCGGACGTGGTGGAATCGAGCAGTCTATCAAAGGAGAGGTCGATAAGGGAAGAAGGGTTATTGTCATCGGAGAGGGAGATGAATTGATGGAAGAGATTATCGAAGTGATTGAGGATTGGAAATCTAGGGTTTTGAGATTGGGAAATTGGACAAGGGCGTTTGTTGGCCATAGTTGATGAACAGGAAGAGGAAGAGAACGGTGAAATGTCCAGGAGGAGACTAGCACTAGTGCGAGTATCCATAGTGGGTGCAGTGGAGTGAGTAGGGTGGAGTTTTGTCCTCCAAAGATAAAACCGAAGTTATTTTATCACGCCATTGATTGATTTTTCTACGTAAAATTAGAACGACACCCACCATCCGCACTACGCTTAATGTTTCAATCTATATCCATTTCTATAGTGGATACTAAAGAAAATTATGTAACTTGAGTAAGATTTGATCAAATAGAAGTTTTAATACAAATGAATCCGTAAACATAAAAATATTCATTTTATTATAATCATTCATAATTTTATTTATCAAATCATATTATCAATATATATATATATAGATATTATCGTATTATCTATGTACATGATCTATATCTATATATATAGATATATCATCTAAAATATTTAGTCAAAACATATTATTTTAAGAAGAGTACTCTTCAGCATACTACTATATATAATTTGATTCAATAATTATTTTATATATTAAACTTTATTGAATTGTTATATCTAACATTTACATTATTTAATATAAACTTTAAGTAGTTACATTTGTAGCTTTTTTTATTTTTTCCTTTATTTATAGATTCGATTAAAAACATTGTATATTCTACCTTTTAGTTTATTATGTATCGATTCCTATCAATATTTTACCATTAATGTTGATTTGCAAGTTTAATTTTAATATATATATATATGTATATATTAATATTGTTGATCGTCAAATTTGGTTGAAAGGTAAACTTAGGTTGCTCGATGAATTTCAAGCCTACAAGAAAGAAAAAATCAAGCTATGAAGGTCCCAAGGCGACTTTCGTATAGTCACTCTAATGCGTAAATAAGATTTCAGTAATAAAATGTAAAAGAAAAGGGAAAGGAAAAAAAGTGATTGAGATTGAGTGTTTAGAAGAAGCTTACTATAATATGCCGAACTCTATTTATAGAGGGCAGTTGGTAACTACTTTGCAACAGTAGCCTCCAGAGTCATCAAGTGTGAAATTTTGAATCTTAGACAACTTCTTGAATTCCTAGAACATAGGCTAGTTATTAGTAAGTTATTGGTCGTTATTTGTGTAATGATCCCTAACAATTCACATCTATGTGTGAATTTAAATCTCCAATAGGTTAGACCAAGTCTTCCCGAACTCTTTACCCTTTTGCCATGCTAATTGAGATCGCTTTGAACTCCTTTCACATGTATGGCTCTATGAACTTATTCACTTCCCAAACTATCAAACCTTTAGTAGCTACAAAGCTAATAAAAGAGGTTAGATGCTAGGCTAAGGAAGTCGAATACAAGGCTTAAGAGATCGGACATTAGCTCTTGTAGGTCACTCGAAGGTCTCTAATGCCTTAGGATAAAAATCCCTATCAACATATGCCTCTTAACTCTCCTTGATGGTGACATCAATGAGCATAATATAGTGTATCATGATGCTTTTTGTGTTTTGGTTCTTGAAGCCTTCATAGTATAGATTGGGAGTGTCCAACCTCTACTTATTCTAAGCTTGCTATTTCATCCTTGCACTTATAAGATCACAATTGATCCTTACTAATACTGGTATGTTTGCAGTTTGCGTATAGGGGAAGGTTTGCATCCAATCAATGACATTTTGTATCCTACACATTAAAACTCATGCAGAAATATCAGTTACCATGCACTTTTGAGACAGCAAATTTTAGTTACGACCAAAGGGGGTGTTATCATATAGCCAGAAACTGTAGGTAACTGCTATATATCTCGAGGTTTATTCACACTTGCTATCCTCTTATTTTTCTTACTTTGCCGCTTTTTCCCTTTCTTCTTCCTCCATTGTTCTCCTCTATCAATCGATAATACTTCTTTATTTCCTTAAAAATTATTTTCACCTACATCTTTACTCCAGAAATCTCTCTTCTTTACTCCATTCTTGGTCCATTCCAATTACTTTTTAAGGTAACCATGTCAAATACCTCCTCTAACAACAATCAATCTGTCGATTAGACAAATGCTTAGAATTAAAGCCAAGACTTACTCATAACCCCTAAAGTAAGCAATGTTTCTCCATTAGAACGGGTTACTAGTACGACGAACATAAAAGATGATTGTTCTTAGGATTTATCTGGCTATACTAGGTTGGCAAGGGTCTATGCCCTCAGAGCTTAGAGAATTTAGGAAATTCAATTTGATGACTACCCTTTCAATACTAAAGGTGACTTTCCAACTGTTCCTTTGTACCTAAGTATTGTATATGACTTGAGTACCAATAGAGTCTCAAGCACGATAATAGAGAAGGAGTTTAATGGCATGCAATTTTACTTTAACTCTACTCCTCATCATTGGAGAATCGAACGATCTCAAGTCTATGAACGCATCATATCCCTTGGAAAGCGTACACTTTTTAAGAAATATTTTGAGGTCGGACTTCAATTTCCTTTTTTTATTTTAGAGAGATCGTTTTTCACCTATCACTACATTTATTCGAGCATGTTGGCTGCTAACTCTTATAGATTGATTATAGCTTTTGAGTATATTTGTGAGGATCTTAAGGTTAAGACTAATTTGACCTCATTTCGTTACTTTTTTACGATTAAATGGGGTGAGAGATTATTCTATTTTTATGCCCGACCTAGGAGTAAGATTTTGATCGAGCTTGAATCTTCAATCGACAATTGGAATAAAAAGTACATTATGGTTTGGTCAAGGATTGATCTTAACTTTCCTATACTTTGGTCTCAAACGATTAAGCAATCTAATATAAAGAAGTTACTTTCAAATAACCAAGCAACCTATGACATTATCATGAAGGTGTATAACAAGCGTTGGTTCCTTTAGGATGTGCACATGATTATTGATAAGTATTATTGTAGAGTTTCAATCTTTCCTAATGATGAGATTAGAGCGGTAGAAGGTGTAAGCATAATACAAGGGGATGATATAAAGTGCACAAATGATGGTATAGTTATGGAGCAAGATACTTATTGCTTAAGATTCACCATGCTAATTGGGCTTACTAGTGGAGGGACCTTTACTAACTACTTCAAAGGTTAAGTAGTCTTCTTTGCCCATGCTCAACATGATGTTTATAAGTTGCTCTTTTCCATCTTCATGTTTTTTTCAATCTAACTTACCCTCGATTTTTATGTAGATATGCAACTCAAGAACCCAAATTCTAAGAACTTGTTTGCTTGCTTAAAGGCAATACTACTCCTAGGAAAGTTAGGGAAACAAAGAAGGCTCTACCTAAAACCATTGCTACTAAGGAATCTTAGGAGGTGCAAGCTCCCAAAGGGGGGAGTTACTTGAGAAAGGCTAGGGAGGTTGATCAACCAAGAAAGTGGCCTAATGTTGATCCTAAAGAAGTAACTCTTATTCGTGATCCTACCAAGGGAAAGGCTAATGTACCTAGGAGCCTAATTAACATTAGGACTTACCATAATAGATCCGAACTAAATGGGTCCTTTAAAACATCAAAGAAAATAGAGCGAGTAGGTCTACGGATGAACTAGAGTAGTTGACTTAGAGCTGCTTGGAGAATATGGCACACTAATGGACATAACATGACTTGATGCTTCATTTAATATGACACACAAGTTGATGTCAAGGTTTACCTGCCACTAATCTTGAACTATTCGGCAAGATTAGATAAGAGTATATGAAAAATGAACTTGGAGAGGATTATCTCACAAGAATAGGATATTCAATGCCTTTGTATAAAGTTAGATGCTCTAGCTTATAAGGAAAAGGGACTATTTATAGTAAATCCCTAGGACAATATTACAAATAAAGAAATTACAAGAAAGTATATACAAAAAAGGGATTCTTAATACATATGAAAAATGGTAAAAAGGATAAAATACAAAAATAGAAAAGTAGTATAATGTCAAATGAAATAGATAGGTGGCAGTGCGACAATGGTCCCGTATGAAGATTCTCTAAACATAACAAGCGAGAGGATCAAGATGTTGCGACAATAAAGAAGCCAAGATGAGAAGATGGTGATGAGAGAAATGGTAAAAGGCCAAGAGAAAACTACTCGGCCGATAAGTAAGTCTCTTGTCACTTGATCAGAACCTCTCAACAAAAGTTGGTTGGATTACTCAGCATAGGGTTCTTGGTAAGGGAATAGTTGGCATCATCACAACCAAGAGTATAGATCAACATATAACAATGTGGGGAGCTCAAGGAGTTCAGCCATCCTCCTTCAGTGTAAAGTTTCTTGTCATCAGCAGGTTGCCAAGAGAAGATTCTTCGGGTAAGGGATTGGAGGCCTTGAAGTAGTACATGAGTAATAGGACCGATGGTCCTTAGGTTTGCTGAAGATTTGCCCTAAAATCTTGGTCTCATCATCATCGGGCATATAGGGAGTCAGATCGACGACGTTGAATGTGGTAAACACGCCAAAACCCTCAAATAGCTTAATCTTATAGGCGTTATCTTTAATGTGCCTAAGGATCCTGTAATGTTCATGT
This sequence comes from Lumnitzera littorea, assembly GCA_024138015.1. Taxonomy (NCBI): domain Eukaryota; kingdom Viridiplantae; phylum Streptophyta; class Magnoliopsida; order Myrtales; family Combretaceae; genus Lumnitzera; species Lumnitzera littorea. The sequence goes on along the minus strand of JAMXBB010000004.1, from coordinate 36,377,054 downwards.
TTTGGGAGATAGTTTGTTCGTTCTCTTACTAGGGAAGTGTTCCTTGCTAAGATGGATATAGATAAGGTCCTTAGGGGTATAAACGACTCGTCTCCTTCTGTAGCTTCCTACTTCCTTTTATCAGGCTATAGTTTTGGCCAATTACTTGGCAATCTTCTAATGCAACCTCTAGAATTCCTAAGTACGCTGTAAACCTAATTGACTTTCCTCTTGCATCGTTGAACTATTAATTAAATCTAAGAGTAGGTTCTGGTTAAGTCCATAAACAACCACAAATGGTGATGTTCTAATTTAGTTGTGAGTTAAGCGATTATAGGCGAATTCAATGACAAGCAGACATAAATCCTAATCATAAGAGTTCTTTCCAACAATGGCACGCAGAAAATTTTAGATGGTTTTGTTACTACTTCAGTTTGGCCATCTGTTTAAGGGTGACAAGAAGTATTAAACAAGAGCTTAGTGCTGAGCTTCCTCCATAAGGTCTTCCAAAAAAAGCTCGTGAATTTCAAATCACGATCAAACACAATACTCATCGATACTCTATGTAGTCATATAATTTCCTACAAAAAGAGGTTAGCTATGAATAAAGCATCATTAATTATGTGGCAACAAATACAGTAGCCCATATTGTTGAACCGATCCACCACCACCATGATTGAGTAGTGTTTTCTCTGCATATATGAGAGGCCGAGCATAAAATCCATGCTTAGATCAATCCATGGCCACTTTAGAATTGGTAGGGATGTATATTCTCCATAAGGCTCTCTCTTCCCTTTTGTATATTTACACATCTCACACCTCTCAAGTATGTAGTGTACATCCTTCATCATCTTAGGCCTTAAAAAATGCTCCTTCAATATCTCAGTCGTCTTCTTTTCCCCAAAATGGCTGGTCAAACCCCTGATATGAATTGCTCAAACAAATAGCTTCCTTACCAAACCACTCAGCACATAAACTTGCCTACCCTTCATAAAAAACCCCCCACTCAAGCAGAACCCTTCCACAGCTCCTCTAATACTGTACCTAGCTACTAAGGGTCCAAAATGTGGGTCATGCTCATATTAATTAAGCAAAGTGTCGTATCCAAATACCTTGGCTTACAACATTGTGATGAGGGTATGATAATGAGAAAGTGCATCAGCCACTATGTTGGTGCTTCTCTTCTTATATCTAATAATATAGCAAAAGGTCTCCAAGAACTCAACCCATTTGGCATGATGCTAAGAAAGCTTCCGTTACCCGCGAAGATACTTAAGAGATTCATAATCTGAATAAATGATGAATTCTCTCAACAACAAATAATCTTACCAATTCTGGAGTGTTCAAACAAAGGCATAGAACTCTTTATTATAGGTTGAGTAATTCAAGGCAACAGCTTGGAGTTTTCACTAAAGTAGGCAATGGGTCAGCGCTCTTACATAAGGATAGCACCAATGCCGACATCAAACGCATCACATTCAACCTCAAAAACTTTCTCGAAATTTGGCAAGGTGAGTATTAGAGTAGATGTCAGCTTAGACTTTATGTTTTCAAAACTCATCTAAGCTTTTTCTGACCACTTAAACTCAACGTTCTTCCTGGTCAATTCAGTCAACGGTGCATTTATGGAATCGAAGTTCCAAATAAATCTCCAATAGAATAAGGCTAAACCATGGAAGCTCTTGACTTTAACAGTACTAGTCAGCGTAGGCCACTCAATAATAGCTCTGACTTTTTCCTCATCAACTCAAACTCCCTTCCTTGAAATGACATATCCAAGGAATACAACCTCGCTTTGACAAAACACGCATTTCTTCAGGTTGCCGAATAATCTCTCGGTGCGAAGTATGTTAAACACTAATCTTAAATGTTCAACATAAGTGATGAGGTCGGTATTATAGACCAAAATATCATCAAAATAAACCACAACGCATTTGCTAATCAACATTTTGAACGCATGATTCATTAGCTGCATAAATGTACTCAGTGCATTAGTTAAACCAAACGACATCACCAACCATTCAAACAGACCATTCCTTGTCTTGAAGGCTATCTTTCATTCATCCCTAAGTCTCATTCATATTTGGTGGTAGCCATTCTTTAGGTCAATCTTAGAAAAGATGTAGGCACCATGTAACTCGTCAAGCATATCATTAAATCGCGGTATTGGTATTTAATAGTGATCTTATTAATAACTTGGCTATCAATGCAAATTTGCCATGTTCCATCCTTTTTTGGTACGAGTACAATTGGTATAGCACAAGAACTCATGCTCTCATGGACATATCCGTAATCCACCAACTCATCCACCTGTTTCTTCAATTCAGCTGCCTACTCTAAATTAAGCTTGTAAGCAAGTCAGTTTAGTAAGGTAGCTCTTGGTTATACGTTGATGCACTGTTCAAAACCTCTTAAGGGAAGTAATCCTTTCAGCATCTCGAGAGGGAATAGGTCAGCAAAGTCTTAAAGTAGTCACTATACTTCAGTAGGTAAGTTCTCCACTTCCCTAACCTCTAAGAGTCTCTGGACTAAAAGGAGCAGATAGTCCTTAACCTTAACTTCCTAAGTAAACTAAGCTCGAGAAATCACTAAAGACTTCCACTATAGTGATTTAGTAACTTACGCTTAGGATTCTTGCACTTCTTTATAACTCATAGGTGTCAATATAATTTTCTTCCTGTCCTTCTAAAAAATGTAGGTGTTCCTATACCTATCATGCAATACCCTCAAGTCAAACAGCCATAGTCGACCGAGTAATATGTGAAAAGCGCACATTAGAAGGACATCGCACAACACTTTGTCCCTGTACCTATTGCTAATGGTAATTAGTACGCTGACCTACTTAGTAACATATAAGCCTCCTTTTTCATTCAACCTGTAAATCTTATATGGCTTTGGGTGTGGAGGGTTAGCAATTTCATAGCTTTGACTACCCCTTATACGATGACGTTGGTATAGCTCCCTCCATCAATGATCACTGCGCATAGCTTGCCATTCACTTGGCAATTTGTATAGAAGAGGTTCTCTCTTTGCTCATTCTTGTTAGCTAGAAAAGCACTGAGAGATTGTCAAACAACAAAGCAATCTTTGGCACTTCCCTCAGGAGGTGTCTCGGCATCGAGGTCTTCCTAAAATTCTTCCAACATTTGATTGGTTCCCACTTCTTCCTCTCCTTCACCCACACTCTTTACTTTAAACTAGGGCTTGTTTCCTTTATAGTCATGATTCGGCGATTCGAACATTGACTAGCCACATGTCCATATCCAAGGCATTTAAAACATTTGATTTCTCGGGTTTTCTTTCTTAAGCTCTGGCCTTAGTCTCTTCGGATCTTAAGTTCCTTGGTCTTGCTCTTATCTCGGCCTTCTTTTGGTCAACTTAGCATCTGCCCTCGGTGTTCTACCATGAAACTATGTGATGCTCTATTATTCCCTGGTTGGTTCAGTAGGCCACTCCTATTCAGCAGCATTGGTCGACTACTCGACATTCAATTAACCTTGTTCCGCTGTTGCCTTTCAACTCTTTGTGCCATACGGATGGTTTCATCCAAAGTTATGAGGCTTTATAGCTTCACGATGTTACCAATCTCAACTGTTAGTTCAAAGATGAGCCATGCTATAGCTCGCATCTTAGGTTTGTCGACATTGCATCGTATTATGAGCAACTGAAACTCTCAGACATAGTCGTCTACTGATCTGTTACCTTACCTTAAGTCTTAGAGTTGTTGGAAAGTGTCTTGTTCGTAGTGTTCAGTAACGAACCTACTTTTCAGAACTCTTTTCATCTCGTTCCCTGTTCGGACTTCGCGCCAAGCCCTTAAGTGAACATTCTAATGTTTCTTCTACCACATTGTCGCATATCTAGAAAATTCTAACGTGGCCACTAGAAGGCAAACATTATCTTCATAATTGTAGAAGTCGAATATCTTTTCAATCTTCTCTTCGTAATCAAGGTAGTCATCAGCACTACTAAACTTGTTGAAGCTTGGAATCTATACCTTAAGGTGTTCAGCACCTCTCGACACTCTAAACTCACACTCATCAATCCTAATATATTGGTCTTCTTCTTCTTCATACTCTTCCACTTTGTCCAACTCTAACCTTCTTCTCGTGATTCTATCAGTACGTCACAATGGTGGTTAGTTCATTAGAAAGGCTTCTAGAGGTCACTCGTTCATCTGCCTTCTTGACTTATCTCTCATCTCTCAGCCCTGTTCAGCAACTCTTTCATGTGATCCAGTCTCTAAGACTCTGTTTACTAAGATAGCTAAGTTGGCCATAATAGCGGTAAGATCTTGTATCTGTTCATCAATAATATGTGGTATTTGTTGGGTAACTTGACTATGACCATAAGCATCACTCTCAGCATTGTTAATCTCTCCCTGTACACTAGGATTTGACATTCTCAACACAAAGCTTTAGAAAATACACTTCATACAAGGATGCCTTCAACATACACAAAAGTATCTTGAACAGCAAACTGACTATCACTACACAGCTCTTAGTTTCAACCTTATGCTCTAATACTAGGATTATATTATTTGTCTAAGCACTCAGTTATCATTAGGACTTAACATAGCAGATCTGAATTAAATGAGTCCTTCAAAATATCGAAGAAAATAGAGTAAGTAGGTCTACAAACAAACTAGAGTAACTGACGTGAAGCTGCTTGGAGGATATGATACACCAATGAACATAACACAACTTGACACTTCACTTGATATAATGCACAAGTTGATTTCAAGGTCCACCTACTACTAGTCTTGAGCTACTCAACTATGAAAAATAGACTTAAAGAGGATTGTCTCATAAGAACAGGATATTCGATGTCTTTTTGTAAAGTTGGATGCTCCGGCCTATAAGGGAAAGGGATTATTTATAATAAGTCCCTTGGACAACATTACAAATAAAGAAATTATAAGAAAGTATCTATAAAAGGGAATTCCTAATACATACAAAAAAGGGTAAAAGGGACAAAAGACAAAAATGTAAAATTAGTACAATGTCAAATAAGGTGGATAGGTAGCAGTACAACATTGGTCCCATATAAAGATTCTGAGAACACAGTAAGCATGATGGATCAAGATGTTACGGCAATAAAGAGGCCGAGATGAGAAGAAGGTGATGAGAGAAATGGTAAAAGGTCAAAAGAAAACTACTCGGCCAATAAGTGAGTCTCTCATCACTCAACAAGAACCTCTTAGTAGTAGCTGGTTGGATTACTCGATATAGGGTCCTTGGAAAGGGAATAGTCAACATCATCACAATCGAGAGTATAGATCAACGTATAACAATGTAGAAAGCTTAAGGAGTTCAGCCATCCTCTTTTAGTGTAAAGTTTCTCATCATCGGCAGGCTACCAAGAGAGGATTCTTCAGGTGAGGGATTGGAGGCCTTGGAGCCATATGCGAGTAATAGGACAGATGGTTAATAGTTCATCAAAGGCTTTAGAGGAAAGTAGGGGAAAAGATGGCAAAAAATATGCCAACTAACCTAATGGGGGTTCTATAAACCCACAAACAAAGAAAACTCCAGTTGTGATCCCTAGTCTCATGACTCCCTCTAAGAAAGAAAATAAGGAAGTATATAAGTTTTTCCCTCTTCGACAGGTTAGCATAGATGATTACGCCTTAGGCAATGGTAAGATTGCTCTTAGGTTGTTAGAGGCAATATGTCTTATGGAGGATGTCGATCTAATCACCAATAATGTTAAGTATTGCTAATCTATTGGTGCCAACAATCTTCAACAGTTGGCTGTTGCCAAAATACATGATGTAAGGATCTAATCGATTACTATAAAAGTTGGTGTTTTTATATCTCGTTGTAAATTTATTGTTTGTTTTTCGATGCTCCCAACATCTACTTATGATTATCAATGCCCTAGTAGAGGAGAAGAAGGTAGTAAAGCTTATACCACTCAGGGTCTTATTCCTATTTCGCAAATCTTCCTTGAATCATTCCTTATATGTTTCCCTTTCATATTGTAGAGGAGGTAAAAGATCAAGTTGCACATGTTGAGGCCGAGTAGATGAAGCTTAAGCAAAAGTGGTGTGAGGAAAAGGCAAAATTGAAAGAGGACATGAAGGGCTTAAAGGAGAAGGCAGATAAGGAGGTTGGATTGAGGAAAGAAAAGGAAGCTACTCTAGTTGAGGAGCAGAAGAAGAGCTCCTAGCTTGCTATCGATCTGCAGGAGACTCATAATAAACTAGATAGTCTCAAAGGCAAACATATTGGAGAAGTCTACCAATTGTAAAGCTTGTGTGATGAGTTAAAGGTTAAGATTGCCAACCTTGAAGAGAAGGTTAGTCAAGGGGGCAACTATGAGAAGATTTTCTAAGAAATCCAAGACAGTAAAGAGTACCTAGGCATGCTTTCAAAGAAGATGCTAGATGGTGCTAACTTAGCTCAAGAGGGGATTATTATTCACCATCTAGATTACGACTTAAGTTGTTTGAATTTTGCTGCCAAAGGTCAGAATGTGGAAGCCTCCATAGTTGAAGAGAATGCTATTGAATAAGAAGTAGAGGGTGACCAATCTATTAAAGGCGGTGATATTCTCACCACTATTGAGGATAAGGTCAAAAATGCTACCCTTGATGCCTAATCTCACATGTAGAGCTTATAGCGTAAGCAAGTACATCTAGTCAAGTTATAATATAGATTCAAATCAAAATCTAAGTTATCCCACTAGGAACCATATATGGGAGTAATATCTAATTAATTAGTAGTTGTATGTATTCCTAACTTAGTTTAGTTACTTAGCTTTTATAATAAAGATATATTTAAATAATTAAAGATAACAAAGTAAAGATTGCAATGACAAAATAATTAAAATAACAAAAATATAAATTTAAATAGGAATAAATAGAAATAATAAAAATAAGAACAAGAACAAGATTAAAACAATTAATTTAAAGGAGAAAACATGTTCTTCGGGAAACCTTTATTGTTATTTATTACCTAATTCTAAGTGATTTATTCAATCTCAATTACAATATTCAACCATAGGGATTCTTATTACGACCTAACCGAACTCGTGTCTCTTAGCCAATTCCTAATCCTACGATCCTCTCTACCTAAATCGCTTCTAAATAGAGTATGGCAGAATCACTTGAAGCCCTTAAATCCTACTATTAGGTTTATCTAATTCGAAAAAACCAAACTATTAAATATTTTAGTCAACTAGTTTTGTCTAATTATATGGGTTAGTCATATTACATGCCCTTGCGTACTCTATAATAGATTCTAGCAATAATGCAATCACTAATATATTGAATTAAAGATAACAATAAAGACAATACAATTAGATCATAATCTACAAATATTGTAGATTGAATTTCATTACTAATAATAAAAAGTCACCCTAAAATGTAAGGTTCAATAACAATTTACTAAGAAATTCTAGACTAACGACGTAATAACAAAAGAAAAGAGAAGACTAGAGGAACCCTTGTAATTATTTACCTTACTGACTCTTGTTCGAAAAAGGCTCTCCTTACAAACGTAGGTCTAGACATCTATTTATAAGAGTTGGACCTAAATTTACAAAAAAAACCTAACAAAAATAAAAAATTCACACATTATTGTAGGTCCACGGGCATAAAGTTTGGGCATGTTTTTGTACTTTGTCCGAAGTCTTCAAAATTCAATGGAAATTGATGACGATGGATATACAGCTATGGACCACAATCGTGATCTTCAACCATGTTCTTCACTAGACTTCGTTTCTTGTTCAAAATCCTTCTACTCTAAGTCCTTAATCAATGCTTTTGTCCAAATTAGTTCAAAACTTGATAAAAGTCTTAAAATTTCATCAAATACCTTTGAAGTCCCTAAAATGAAAGCTAAATAAATTAAGCTCTAAATTACTATAAAATCAACTAAATTAATATACAAAATCACACAAAATTACTATGGAATATGTATGCTAATTTCACATTATTAAATAACTCCATACTTAAGCTTTTGCTTATCATCAAGCAAAACAATCAAGAACACAAACAAAAACATCTTAAGGACAAGATAGTTACAAATTATTCTTCAGAAAAAAATACCCTCAAGTTCAAGTAGCTTCACAAAAATTTCTTCAAAATCACCCTTTCTACTTAACTTAGTAATGTCTTTAAAACACTTAAATAATATTATCTTGAGAATTATTGAATTTTAATAATCAATCCTAATAATTCAGAGATAGCCTTATCACTTAAACAAAGACTAAACTAAAGATTAAAACAAGCATCAACAAATTAAGAAAAAGTTATAGAAATTCGACCACACTAACTTGAGAGAAGGAAATCTTCCTTTAACTAATTTTAATTTGAAAACCTAGATTGAATGCAAATTACATCAACCCATTCTCTAATTATCTCTTTATTTCTTTCAATTGTCATTAGGAGGCTTTTGAGTTCAATTTAATTTTTTTATCAAAACTGATTAGAATTGGGAAAAGACCTCGCTCTTTTAACAAACCAAGGTTGATCCCCACTAATTTAGCCTTTATTATTCATTTAATAATTATCAGTGGGAAAACAAATTGCTCTTCTAAGGGATTGAAGTCAATTCTTAACAATTTTAAATTCGATTTCCTTTTTGCAATTGGCAGTAGGAAAGAGTCTTTCTCTTCTAAAGGACTAAGATCGATTCTTACTAATTCTTAGCAATTTTTCTATTAATTCATCGAATACCTCCAATTATTTTGATTTTTCAAAAGACTTTCAAAGGAAAAATTTCTTTTGTTCATCTAATATAAAAGTTTTTGAAAAGGGAGGATAAATAACTACTCTCTAGAGTTAAGTTTAGAAATCAAAATAACTAATTCTTAACTCATTATATATCATAATCCAAAATTTAAGTCTGAGCTTAAGCAACAAGGAACTTTAAATCATATAGATTTAATTACTCAAATTCAGCAAAATGTCTTAAAGCCATAAAGGATTTGGATAGATTTAAAAAAATAATTGTTTACTTAAATGTATAAGGGATGCAAATTTTTAAGATTTTCAAATTCACAAAAAGAATTCAAAAGCTTGAGTGTACATCTAAATTATTAACATACAAAACTTATCATTTCCCCCAACACTTAAGCTATATGTTATCCTTAATGTACATATTAATGATACAATTCAAAATAAAAATGAGAGAAAAATGAAAAGAAAAAGAATCGAGACTTCCCTCAATTTTTTACATTGATCTTTGAAAAATTATGAAGTCCCAAATTTGAATTCTATCGATCCAATTAAGCTAAAGTTTTTTTTTTTTTTTTTTTTTTGTATCTAACAAAACGAACTAACTATAAAATAAAAAGAGGAAGTTAACTAAATAAAATGTGTACTAATTTAAGTATCCAAATGTTATCCCTATAGAGCCTACAAACTGGAAAAAAGTTAAACAATTGTTTAAAGCAAAAGAGCAACAATAAATAAGTTAGTACAATCATCTAAATAAAAAATAAAATTGAGTATTTTGAAAAGAAAATGAACATGCAAAGGAAATTTACTCGTCATCCTCATCCTCATCCTCTTCCTCTTCATCCTTGTTGTCCTTCTCAATCTCCTCTTCCTTATTCTCCTCGTTTGAGTTGAGCTCTAGCATAGGTGGTGATGATGGTGGTTGGATTCCATGGTGGATAAAGAGTGCATCCATCCTTACCTCAGTGTGATCTACCTTATGTGTCGAGATCCTTTGTTTCTTCAATATTTTTCTCATCATCCACTTAATCTTACCAAATATTGAAGAAACTGATCTATATCGTATCTAAGATGATGAGGTTGTAGCCTCTCTGGCTACTTTAAGGAGTAGAGCCTCAAGTGCTAGAAAGGAGTCTTATAGCCTTAATCGACTTATAGCTTAGTGGGGCAAGAGGCTCTAACACCTACTTACAAGGAAGGTTATGAAAACAATAAGTATTTCTTGCCAACTTGGTGATAAAGAGACTTACAAAAATGAAACTTGAATAACCTTTGGTAGCTTGGCTCTTAAGAAAGAAAGCCATCCTAACACTTAGATTTATGGGGCATTGTTCAACTATATTGTATAAGAACAAGTTATCCCTTTCATTCACTACTCCTTGGCTATTCTTTTGCCTCATGAAACCTCTAGCCAACACATAGTGAATCAATCTAAGGGTTAGATCTCTTAGATTAGAAGCTTTAGACTTGCCTAGGTCATAAGCTCTTCCTTCATTAGCCAAATCGACCTACACAAAATACTCAAAAAATTCCTAAGGCAATTTATAGGGTAATTCTCCATACTATTGCATCTTAACATAGTCTAAAGAACATATGCTCATGTGAATAAGTAGCTCATCAAACGGCATGGTTACATTGTGACCATTACACTTGAAATACAAAGTATTTCCCTTACCATTCTCTATAGTGTCAAAAGTTAACCTTAGGGTGTTCAGTACTTCCAATGTCAACTCTTTATAAACCAACTCATTGATTGTTAAAAGCTATTCCCATCTACCAAATTCAATAACCTATCTAAGTTTGGTATCGTAGCCAACCTAAACAAGTGGTTCCTAACTCAAGTATGAGGTCTAATAAAACTTCTTCTTTGACAACTAGGTATATCTCTTTCTTGAAGTGTTCTAACCTTACCTTTTTAATTTACATTTGAAGATGAGTTGAGATGATAGGAGAAATAAAAGTTGGAGGTAAGGAATATATGGAATGGATTGAAGTTGTGGCTACACTTTGCTAAATTGATATTACATTTATGTTGAGTATTTGGTTGCTAAGTCTATTTTATTTTCTTGAAATCTCTTAGTTGTGTGAAAAAGAGCAAGTAACTTTTGTTTTTATTGTGTTCATGAATAAAGATCAAATGGGAGTGAACTTATTACATTACTCTAGAATTAATGGACAAAATCTTTGGATTAGATTATTATCCTTTGTATGTAACTTTGATTCATGAGCTGAGAATAAGATAGTGCCACTAGTTAGCGATAGGCATTTATGTTTTAGAAAATTGATTTTCATGTATCATGCTCTTTGAGTTTCGAAATGGCTAAATATAGTGTTAGAGAAAATGCTGAAATTATTTTGGTCTTAAAAAAGGATTTCCTAATTAAAAAAAAAAATAGAAAGAAAATAGGCCAAAATTCTAAAGTTGGGGGTAAGCCCAACCAAAATAAAAAATAGAAAAGAAAAGGAAAAGGAAAAGAAAAGACAAGCATAGGTGAACATCTAGGGTGCCCAATAAATGCTTAGCAAATCTTCTAGAATGATAAATTCTGGATGGGTTCATGAGCTCTTAGTGTTCATTCGGGGAAAAGGTAAGGAATAAAGAGCTCTCTTGAACAAAAGTTCGAGATGCATGAGTAAAAAGTAGCCATAACTAAGAAAATTGAAAAATTTTGGGAGATCTAAGTAAAGAACGATCCAATTTTGTCATATTTTCTAAATTATGGTTGGCTTAAGGGAAGCGTTAGGGCTATATACACATTGATCAATCTATAAAATGTACAGGCCTTTCTCTCCCTTTGTGCCAACTTACTTAATCTTAGGTTATCCAATCTTGAGCTAAATAACAAGCTTAACTTTATGAACCATGGATTAATTCACTAATTCTATTAGATATGCAATTAGGCACACTCAGCCATTTACTTAGCTTTCATGAACAATTAATTGCTTTCCAAAAGCTAGATTGAAAAATATATAACTTAGTATGTATAAACTAAAGAATAAACTTAACAACTAAAGAGTAGAGAATCCATCTTTTATCCATTATTCTACAAATGGTTTAAGCTTACTTAACGACAAGTAAGTTATAAAGTTGGAGATACTGATAAGTATGTAAAACTACACACTTATCTAAAGGATTTCTTTAACAATTGTATATGATTTGATAGATTTTTGAGTAAAAGTGTATGAATTTTTATTAAAATCAAGTCTAATTACTCAACACAAGTGTAATTCATATTTTTGTGTTTTAATGCTCATAAGTAACATATATTTAAAAAATTTAAGCTCTTCATGCTTGATCTTATAGGTCTCGAGGTTATTATGTAATGGTAGCCCTAATTCAAAAAGTTGGAAATGAAGAAAAAAGTAAAAGAAGGAAACTTGGAGTTAGAACTATCGATATGACGGTAAGCCCATCTACCGTCAAGATGGTACCTTGAACAAAATTAAATCTAGTTACAAAACTAAAAGGGTATACCGGTATGATGGTACTTAGTTATAGTCATGACGGTATACTTGACTCTTGAAGCCAAAACGTGCCATTTTATTAAAAGAAAAAAGAAGAAGTACTTAACATGTGTCCACCATCATGCTAGTAACCTTGCTTACCGTTATGATGGTACCTTTGCTTACTGTCATGCTGGTACCTACTTGACATAAAAACTTTTTCTTTTTTATTTTCTATAAATTTGGCTTTGCATTTTGTAGGGTTTAAGGTTCTAGTTTCCATCATTTCTCTCTTCTTTAGGCTATCTTAGGTTACTTTTAGTAGAGTTTTATGATTTCCATGCAGTTTTCTTATATTTTCATGATCATAGCATAAACTTTTAGTGGATTTTAACTCTTTTCAAGGTTTGGATTTGTGGATTTTCATTGCATCCATAGTGATTGTTAGGAAAATCTTGAGGAACTCCATTGTTGAGGTTAAAGAGCTTGGTTTTGTAATGTTTCTCTTACTTTTTCCATTTTTAATGTAATGTTTATTTTCATGTTCATGTGTATTATGTGTTAAATATTTATTCTCCATGAATATAATAAATAGAGCTTATTATGCATATGCGTAGTGCGTGAACATGATGAAATAGTTGTGGCTATTGATGTTTTTGTACTATGAAAGTGTAAATTTGGAATTTTATTTGGTTCTATGGTGTAATTAGGTATAACTTGAGTGTTAGGTTAATGTCAAGCTAGATAGTGTTTCCTATACATAGGGCCTTCTCCTTTATTATCCTAATAAGGTTTAGCCACTGTAATAGGATTCGAAAACCCGAATAGAACCTAGGATTTCTAATTTGAATAGATAATTCTTGAGAATTAGGACTTAAATCCTTATACTTACCTAAAGCTAAAAATTGGTAAGAATGAGAAATAAATTCTAACATAGTTATTTGAGTAACGACAGGACTTGAATAGCTAGCTAATAGTATAGATGAGATATTAATAATACAATGCTCTTGCTACATAATAGAATTTATAAAACGAGAGTTGAATAAATTCTATGAGTATGAGTAAAATCCATGTTTAAACTATCATAAATACTCTAATAACAAGGTCATAACAATCTTAGACGATTATTTACTTGTTACTCATACATCTTTTATAAAAAAATCCACATCTCAATACCAAGAAATTGCTAAAATCCACACTTAACTCTATTGTAGTTTTTACTTCTATTTAGATAATTTGCATATTCTTTCCCTCAAAATTGCTCAATTGGTTGCTTAGATTAGAGTAGAAATAGTACAATCTAGTACTTAGTTATCTTTCTAAACTTTATTCTTTCCTTCACCGAAAAATATGACCTCGGTGCTCATACTATAAATTGACCAATATATTGCCGTTAGTTTGTAATCTCCATAAATATTTTTCAAAATATTGCAAGCGAGTTCAATTTATTGTATAGTGTTTCCACTATTTTTAAAAAGGGCAAATTTTATATTTGTGCGGGACATTTGGAAGGTGATCACAACACCATACATTTAAATTCTGCTACTGCTAGTTTCCCAAGGAGAAATTCAAATGATTTTTCCAACCTAGATTATATGTATTGCAGAGAGGATTATTCTAAGCACAATTAGTAATAAAATTAATATCCCTAATTTCAACCAAAGTCTCACCCTGTACTAAATTCATTGATTTCATTAAACCTTCAATTTTCTTACCTAGACTCTCGACCTAAACCATTAATGTAGTCACATAATTAACTTCATACTTCCTAGAAGTCTTCACTTTGGATCTCACATTATCCCACTACGAGTTATTTATTGCCATGCCTTCGATCAACTTTTAAGCCTCATTTGGTGTCTTAACACTCAAAGTGCTTACAGTTGTAGTATTAATGATCCAGCACGTAGAATAATTGAGCCCATTATAAAATGTTTGATTTTGCATCCATAGAGGTAATTTGTGATGGGGGCATCTCTTCAATAACTCTTTGAATCTCTCCCATGTATCATAGTAGGTCTCATCATCAATTTGAGCAAAAGCAAAAATTTTGTTTCTAAATTTCGCCATCATATCAAGGGAAAATATTTTCCTATAAACTTTTCAACTAAACTGTCCTAAGTAGTAATAAAACCTCTATGTAATGAGTTAAGCCGCTACTTAGCCTTACCTTGTAGAGAGAACTAAAATAATCTCAACCTTACCGCATCATTTGTGATACTGTTGATCTTAAAAGTATTGCATATCTTCAAGAAACTCGAGATGTGATTGTTAGGGTCCTCATCAACTAATCCATCAAACTAAATGAATTATTGGACCATCTAGATTAAATTTGGCTAGATTTGGAAATTTGATACTTGGACTGCAAATAGCGTAATGCTAGATTCAGCTCCAATCACCATTGGTTTGGCAAACTCCATAAGGGTCTTATTGGCTTCATCATTATTGTTTAATGCCATATTCCCGATCTCTTGATCATTTTTTGAATCCTCTAATTCTTCCTTTAGTCAAAGTGGTGAACCTTGCTCAATTAGATCCACTGTTTCACAAACTCCCCTACGAAGGTAACATAAAGTCCTTTTAATTTTTGGATTGGATTTCACAAAACTACTACTTCTACTCTTGGTCATAAATTGGAAACATTTAGAAATTAGAAAAAATTTAGAGAAGAAAAATACCAAATCAACTAAAGGAAAGAAATATTACAAATATGTTAGAATAATTAGAAAGCTAAGGGTTTTGCTAAATTCCTAATTAGTTTACTCTATTGGCTCCCTAATAACGGTGCCAAAAACTTGATCTTGTGTACTAGGCTTATAGCATTGGCAAGTGTACCAGGTTAAGCTATAGTATAGATTTAGACTAGAGTGCAAAAGCTACATTAGTCATAGTACTGAGATACATGTTGTCGGTAAGCGATTAAACAGCCCTTTACCAAAGCTCTAGTCTCATTGGTGGTATTGAGATTTTCTTGGTGGCTAATGTCAATATATTGAGGGTCATAAACTCGGACTCTTGTACTTTCAATTTGGAGCTAGATTAGTAGAACCACTTCAGATCAAAAAGCCAATTCTTAATGGGAATGGCTAGTCGAAGTCTTATGTGTAGTTTGATAACTACACAAAACATTGGGTAGCTCATCTACCCATTTGTTACCAACTTGATTCACCCTCTTGCATAAGCTATGAAGGATAACCTTATTAACTGCTTCTATCTGTCCATTGCTCTGAGGGTGCACAATTGACATATAGTACAATCTAACGTGACATGTCTCACAAAATTCCCTAAATTTGTCGTTATCAAATTGAGGTTCGTTATCCATAATTAAGGCATAAGGGATTCGGAACCTAGTCAAAATATCGCTAAAAACAAAAGCCTCTATGTTCCTTTAGGTGATGCTCGCCAATACTTTTGCTTCAACCATTTTGTAAAATAGTCCATTGCTACAATAATGTACTACCTTTGTTTAGTGGTCTTAGCAAATGGGCCTAAAATATCTAGTCCCTATTGGGTGAAGGGACAGAACTAATGAGTTAAATGAGGTATGTACTTAGTGCTCTCTCTATGGGAGCATTCTTCTAGCAATGGTCACAAACCTATAACAACCTAGAGGTGTCCTTCTTCATGGTAGGATACCTATATCCAAGCTTCAAAACTTTCACATATATAACTCTAGCCTTAGTGTGATTGTTGCATACCATTGTGTATAAGTATGATAAGACCTGTTTAGCTTCGGTAGGTTACAGGCACTTCAAATGTAGCATGCTTAATCCTCTCTTATAGAGCTCTCTACCTATAATGGTAAAATTAGCAACCTTGTAAATGAGTCTTCGAGCTTCTTTAGTATCTGTAGGTAGGATTCCCTCATTCAAGCAATCAAGGATGGGATCCATCCAACAGGGCTCTGACTCTTTAGACTACACCTCTAAACATTCCATAGGTTGCTTATCCATGCTTTGTTTTTTTAGTAGGTATTCTATAGAGACTTTTTCTTCCCAGTTCAACGGACTTGTGTAAGTTAACTTTAATAAATTATCTACAGCGTAGTTTTATACCCCTAGAATCTTGACCAATTACCAAGAATCAAAACATAATCCAAGCTCTTTGATTGACTATAGGAACTTTCTTATACTATAATCCTTTGTTATACTATCTCCTTTCACCTGGTTAACGACAAGTTAAGAATAAGAATAAACATCCAATTGCTTGGCTTCGACCTCTTTTGCCAACTTCATTCCAGCTATAAGTGTCTCATACTTAGACTCATTATTACTATTTGGAAACTTAAATTTTATAGCATATGAAATCTGTACTCCCATCAAACCCTTCAATATAAGGCCAACACCACTACCCTTACTAGTTGACGACCCCTCAACATATAAGATCCAGGTCAACTTTAAAATTATGAGCAACATATTCTTCACTCCTTCTAAACTCTACCACAAAATCAGTTAGAATTTGAGTTATATATGCCTCTCTTGGCCAATATTAGATGTTGAAGGCACTTTATTTGAAGGCATACTTTACCATCTGATCTGAAGTGTTGGGCTTTTGTAGTGCTTTAGGGGTTAGACAATTAGAACAACAATTTGGTGGGCCTTAAAGTAAGGTTGAAGCTTCCTTATTGCTACAACAATTGCCAATATAAACTTTTCCGACTTCGTATAGCAATGCTTAAGTCCTTGTAAAATGTGACTAACATAATAGATTGATTAATAAATTATCCCCTCTGCTCATACCAGTATAGACGAGGGAGCTTGTTGCTAACTAAAAGATACAGATACAAAACTTCACCATCAATGGGCTTTGAGAGGATAAGAAGCATTGTAGGAAACTCCTTCAATGCTTGAAATGTCCTCTCACATTCCTCCATCCATCTGAACTCAAAAGGATTCCTCAAAATTCAAAAAAATTCAACACATTCCTCAGCATTTTTTTATGTAAAACAATTTAGGGCTATAACCCTTCCAGTCAACCTCTAAACTTCTTTCTTGGACTTCAGGGATTCCATATCCAAAATAGCTTGAATCTTTTCAGGGTTAGCTTCTATTCCCTATTGTATCACCATGAATCCCAAAAATTTCCCTAATGAAGCCCTAAACATACACTTTTAAGGGTTTTACTTCATATTATGATGCCTCAGAGTGTCAAAGGTATCTTCTAGGTCAAAAAGATGGTCATCGCTAGTCTTGCTTCTTTGCAATCATATCATCTGTATATGCTTCAATATTTCTATGTTTTTGTGGATTGAACATCTTCATTGCCAAT
This sequence comes from Lumnitzera littorea, assembly GCA_024138015.1. Classification (NCBI taxonomy): domain Eukaryota; kingdom Viridiplantae; phylum Streptophyta; class Magnoliopsida; order Myrtales; family Combretaceae; genus Lumnitzera; species Lumnitzera littorea. The sequence continues at coordinate 36,359,680 of JAMXBB010000004.1, read as the reverse complement.
CTCTAATATTGGTTCCTGCATTCTTTACTCCAAAAGGCATGGCCTTGTAACAATACATTCTAAAATTAGTAACAAAGGAGGTATATATTTGATCAAAAAGATGCATTTTGATTTGATTATATCCCGAGAAAGCATCCATGAAACTTAATAAGGTATGCCTTGAAGTAGAGTCAACCGTTTAATATATCTAAGGTGATGGAAAATAGTCTTTCGAGCAAGCCTTATTAAGGCCGGTAAAATCTATACACATTCTCCATTTTCCATTGGATTTCTTAACCAACACGTAGTTAGCCAACCAAGTCCAATACAACTCCTCTTTAATAAAATCCGCCTTCAATAATTTCTAAACCTCCTCTTCAATTGTGACTTGTCTCTTAGGAGCAAAATGTCTTTTCTTCTACTATACCACTTTAGTATTTAGGTCAATATTGAGCCAATGAGTGATCACTTCTTCCGGAATACCTAACATATTTGATGGGGACCATATGAAGACATCCTTATTAGCTCAAAGGAATTCTATCACGCATTTGCAAAGGTTAAGAGCCACGCTCACTCTAATCTTAGCAATATGCTCGAGATCATCACTTAACTGGATGGTTAAAATTTCTTTTGCTGGCTCACCTTAGACCTATAAAGGATGGCCTGTTTCTTACTCAATGTGGTACACTTGATCTCTCTTCAAAGCTTTTAGGTACAAAGCTCTAGTTAATTGTTGATCTTCATTGTACATACCAACCCTTGTCAGGTTCAGGAACTTCACTTTCTGATGTGCTATGGATATGACCATCTTAAAGATATTCATGGATGGTCGGCCCATGATCCCATTGTAAGGTTAGGCACAATCCATTATCACTAAAATCTACCTCTTTCTCTACTACATTCTCATCATCTTTGATTTGTAAATTCAAATTAACAACTCCTTGCACTTTAATAGGTTGGTTGTTAAACCTAAACAAATTATATTTATAAGGTTACATCCTATAGTTCTCTAACTTCAGACACATCTGATCAAACGCATCCTTCAAAATGATGTCCATTGAACTTTTCGTATCAACCATGACCTTCCTTACTTCAAATTCGGCCACTCTGGTCATAATAACCAATGCATCATCATGGGGAAACTGTATCACTTGCATATCTTTGTCAAAATAAATAAATAAAAAAAACCAATAATCATATCGTCCACCATATGTCTTTTACCTCAAACATGCAATATATGATCTCCTTATGGATTTGTCTAGCTTGACATAGCTAACATACTAACCCCTCTTGGTCCTCCGAACACTATGTTTATCACCCCCCTAGGAGCTCGGTTATCTCCTCCATTATTATCTCAAGTGATCGCCTCTAATTAGAGTTACTGAGTCTTAAAATTTATAAACTTATACTTTATCCTTAACTCAGTTCAACAAGCACGTATTCCTATCATTTACTATCACAGATGAGTATAGGGTTGTCTTTATTGGGAATGGATATAAGCACCAGTCCTAATTAATCTTCTTGTTATCTAGCAACCTAATTTATCAAATGATTAAGTACTAAAACATCTAATTTACTAACTAAACTACCCTAACCCATAAACAATTTCATATATCACAATGACTAGAAAAGATGATTAACAATTCTACACTTAACATGCAAACTTGCTTCATCATATAGCATGATGTCACCCTTGATTTAATCCTAATGATTGTTATCTGTAGGGAATTATTAGTTTGTAAGCATTCTTTTCGAAATTACTTATTCCTAACCCTAATTGTGTCTATTAGAATCTTTTCTGAATTAATAGCCAATTAGGATCACATTAACATCATGATAACTTATCAATTTTCCTAAGGATGCAGCAACTTTCCTAATAATATCTCTACTATCAAGAGTAAGTGTTCCAACAAATTAAATATATTTAATAGAATTATTTCTTCACATATCCTATCAAAATCTGTCCTAAATAAATGTCGTACACTACACTATACTTAGATTTATTAAGTTCAATTCACTGAAAATAACAAAAATCAAGAAATCACTAATTCATGTTGTTCATGCTAAGTTAATGTAGCAAGTCCTAGATTACTACTCATACATGATGAAATGATAACACATATCAACAAAACTATAATAGGAGATACAACATAAGATTAGTAAAAGAATAAAACCCCTTTTAAGATCCATTATAAAAATCTTTACAATGCACAAACAATGAATTCTTATCGTCTCTCTCAAGTAATTCCTAGAAAAGTACACTGTGTAACACTTAGTAATTTTATAGAAATTAGAAAACACAACGAGTACAAAGATGGATGAATAGATGTGTTTGTGGTTAATCCCTAAAACTAATGTCTAGATTATCTAACAAAATGAATCTCTCCTTTATCTGAAATTTCCAAGTGTATTTATATTCTCCTCATCAAAAGGTTTGAAATACACCATTTCAAGATGCCTCCTGATGTTTAAACTTGTTAAACATACCGGTTCATGTGAAAAAGTTAAAGAGGAATAATCGTATCCACTCCCATTACGCTCGTGACTTAAGGCGTAATTGTCTCATCGCAAGCATTCCACCTCCTCATGCTCGTAATAGAGGAAGTGATTACCCCTTCGATGTGCTATCACGGCTGTGATTAATAGGTGGATAAGAACTTCACCCTTTGTTACACTTGTGATTGATGGCGTAAACCAATTGCTGGCCAATTTCCTTAAGGTAAACGAGAAGGGTTATTTTTAAAAGGGTTATTTCTCATCATCTCTAGCCAAGCTAGAAATATTGATTCTAAACTTCCATTAAAATATCCGACGTAGGTCAGTTCAAAGGTATGTGCATAGCATATGTCGAAATGGGTAGTTTCCGATCTCCCTGGTGTTTGCTTAGCAGATCTCACATATCAAACTTCTTACTTAAATGATCTTTCATCGATCCTTTCTCCTTCTCCAAACTCCTTCAAATTTCTTCTTCTTGAGCTCTCTACGAGCTTACATCTAATCTTCTTGGCATATGAACTTCTCCAACCTTATGGTAAATTCATCAAGTGAGGTCAAAGGGTACTTAGCCAAGGATTTGAAGAAGTTAGAATCTTCTCTAATACCTTAACAAATGGTATGAAGAGTAGTGCTCTTGACATAATTAGTAATTTTGATCATCAGCTAATTGAACTTGTGTGTGTAATCTCTTATACTTTCTCCAAGCTTCTATCAAATAAAGTTTAGAAGTGAGGAATCTTTCGCAAGGGGCTTACTAGCTAAAAAATATTACTGAAACTAGTCAGCAAGTTGCTTGAAAGAGGAAATAGAAGCTACTTTCAATGAATTGAACCAATTGCTTGCTAATTTCCTTAGGGTAAATGAGAACACCTTGCAAGCAATGCCGTCTAAGAGCCTATATAGTTCTTTCAATGTAAGTGATCATCTATCCTTTTTTCCGTCCTAAGCATTGAACTAAGGTAGTCAAACACTTAGGGGCAAGACTTCTTCCACTATCTCATAAACAAAAGGAGTCAATTTTCTTCCTTTTGATTCAACTTCTTTCTTAGAACTTCCTTTATTTGCCATTTTCTTAATGTATTATTCTAAATCTTGCAGGCTCATGTCTGCAACAGCCCTTTACGGCAAGTGAGTAGTCAAGTGCTCATTCATACCTTCTACATGAGCAGAAGTACAACAATAAGCTAGAGCTCGTATTGGTGTTTGCTAGAAATCCTTATTAGTAGGAGCATCACTTCATGATTGTTGACCAGTTTTATTTACTATAGGAGCTTTACCATACATACGACACCGGTAATCATCTTAAGGAACTCAGTTCACTTCTTCTCCTACTACCTCTAAAAAGGGGGTCGAAGAAGATGCTGCATCATGTTCTTGAAGTTTCCTCCTCAACTCTTAATTATATATGCCTTGACTTCCTCTAACTCCTTAACAACTTGTTTACAAAGGGCTTTAAGTTGTCAAATGCACAACGTATCATCTTGTTGAGTCTAAACTTGCCTTAGGGTATCATTTAGTTCCACTAGGTGCACTTTAGGTGTAGGATGTTGTAATGATATCTCTTCTTAAGCCATGCGAAGGGCATTACTCTACACCTTCACCCCCCTAACCGCACCCCACCGACCCCCCCCGTCAAGTTTAGACTCAACCGGATGATACGTTGTGCATTTGACAATTTTTTTTTTTTTTTTTTTTTTTTTTTTTTTTTTTTTTTTTT